>JASDQU010012896.1:31487-46527 GCA_032191745.1 Picea mariana | reverse complement strand
ATGGGTTAAGTGACCTAGATGACGAAAGTATAAATAAGATAGCAATGGTCTCTTGTAGATCATCCTTTTTGTGGATCAATGGAGAGCTTCTTGTGAGAATATCTTTTGGAGTATTGATGGAGAGATTCTTGTGAGAGCTTCTTGAGAATTTTTGGTGTGGAACACTTGAGCATATTGAATATCTATAGGTGACTGAAGTAAACAAGGATATCTAAGCCAAAATTTTGAGGAAAGTGAAGAAAATAAGGCCGAAATGCAAGGAAGGATAAATTCTTTTGATGGTGCTTTCTAAGGTATGTTATTTACAGGTCATCTCACCATTTTCGCTATAAATTTTTTTCTATAATGATTCAGATCCTGAAATTGCTATTCAAATGAGAAAACATATCCAAGTATCTATGGTTAAAAATTAATCTTGTGGTTCATTGTATTTTGGGAGTTACACTCCGTGGAAAATAGGGTTTGTGACCAGTCCTGAAACTAGTCAAAAACAAGTGTTTCGGGTAAAAACGTCATAACTTCTTCATAACAGATCCAAATTCTGTGAGACCAATTGTGTTGGTTATATTACAGTATTTAGTATTCTCTTGAATAGTTTTAGATGGATTCAACAAATATTCCATGCGGGGCACACTCTACAAGGTCGCTCTCTAGAATAATATAGAATTCAGCAAGGTATGCTAACTCATTTTCTGAGAGGTTACAAGTAGTGCCACATGAATAAATTGCATAAAACATACCAACGAACATTGTGTATCAGTTTCATATATTTATTCATTACAGGTACAAAGTTATGATTATTTCAGGTTAGGGTTATTGACTAATCCAAAACTAGTCATGGTTGAGACAAGCAGTTGATGAGTTGGCACATAAATGAGGTGTATAGTTGATGATGTTGGTACATATTGATGAGTCGTTGTTGATGAGTAGGTGACACATGATTGGTATATACTTGGTACATGGTTGGATGCACTTGTTTATGGTACAGGTTGATTACAGGTTGTTTGGCACAGGTTGGTGCATGGTTGATGCTCTTGTTTATTGTACAGATNATCTGTTGAGGATTGTTGCCTCATCTCAATTGGTGCTGAGAATGTAAGCTGAGTCTTGCATATAGAGCTGGTGCTCTTGTAGAGTTGTACTCTATTCATTTGTTGCTGAAAAACCCCCGGATTGAAGTCCATAATAAAAAGAAAATTGTACATACATCTTGTGTTCCTTGTGCTCCTTGTGTAGATGATTTTTTGATGATATATTGCTGATATATGTTGCTGATATGTATTCAAATCTAACTGATTATTAATGAAAACAATGAGAAATGAGTAAATGTCGAATGCTAACTAATGAGTTTTGTGTAAGAGAGAAGTTTTGGAAAAAAGATCCCCACACTCATTCACCCCCCCGTCTAAGTGTGGTAGGTGTGTCCAACAATTATACTATGTTACTTATCCATCTCATCCTTCCTCCCCTTGAACTATGTATGCATCTGTAGTGCATTCTCTCATGAGGTCGAATGTGCGACATTCCTTTTCATCATACCCTACTGAATTAAAAACAAAATAAGTTCTTATCAATGCTATGATACTTCTTCATCAAAGGACAGGAAGTTGGGTGATGACCCATTGCTCTGCATATCTCACAATATACTCCTCCTACTATTGCCAAGGGATTTGGGGCTCATGTAGCCAAATATTCTCTAAAAGATGGACACTCGTTCTTATGATGACCTTTCATTCTACATGTGGTACACTAGACTTCTTCATTCTTTTCTTTCCCTTTATCAAGCTCCTGCAAGTGAATTGTCAATGCTACTGACTATGAATAAACTTGAGCCATCTCTACGCCATTCTCTCCTACAGGGGATGCTTCCAACTTCATTGTAATCTCTAGTGCTTCATATTGTGACATAATCTTCGGCTGCATCAAAAGGCACTGTATATGAGGTAACAATCCCACAATGAAAAATTCCCTATGCTTCTCATATGGAATTTGGAAGGTGAATCAATCAATCCTTTAATATCTTGAATCTCTGATCAAAATCCCATACTGATTCATTTTGTAGCTACTTAATTTCTTTCAGTTTTGTAATAAACTACAACTAAGACTTCAATTTTTGGAATTATTTCAACAATGCTTGCTTGATGTCTACCAACATTCTGGCTTGTCCTACAAGTGCAGTGGACTGATACTTCATATAGCATAGTAATGCACAATCTCTAAATTTCATCTCCAACTGCATGATCTTTGCATCGTCATCTTAGACGTTCTTAACTATCCATATTGCTTCACAAACAAACAAGTCTTTTTATGGGTCTTTTGAACCTACTCTATGATAGACATGCATTCTCAAAGTGGGGTCTACTCCCGCCATCATATAATGCACAATATTCTTCTTTGGTGACACTGCTTGAAGTTGTGTTGTCGTACTACTTCCACTACTCTGAATACCTTTACTACTATCTTTTCTTCCTTAACTAACTACAAGCAACACAATTTTAGATCTTACCTCAGTTCTTAGAGACACACACGGAGTCGTGGGTTCGACGCAGAGTCTAGCCTAAGTGGGATGTAATGGATTTTCTTTTACTGGATTGAGTTGACGATATTTTTCCTTTTCCTATGTGTGCAGTATTCCTTCGATCCAAAGTACTACACTAGTGTCTCTTTCATCAACCTCACTATGTTTCTCTTCTCTCTCAGCCACAATCATTTTCCTATTGTATCGAAATCCTTTTCCATTGTGCAATACTCCAATGTCTTCTTCTATCACACCTTCTTCTTCTCTAGAAATTCTCATTCCATCCGTTCCTTATTCATTCTTTCTTGCATCCTTCTTCTTATAAACTCATACTATCCCCTGGTCATCCTCCAATCCCCCCATGTGAGAAAAGATGCTTACCTGCTAGGGAAATTAGATTCCATCTGAATAACCCCATTATCACACAACAACATCTTGATCCAAGTAGACAATGATTTCAAGTATCTTCCACACATATCTTTAAAGAACTCTCTTTCAAAAACACTATATGACTGAGTATAATCTATAGCAAATTTAGTAATATAACCCCCCAATATACTATCCAACCAGAAATCAACTGTGTGTGAAATCTAGTTATTGATAGTATTTGACTCCTAAATCAACTTAGGAGTCCAATTACTCGGAAACATAGTGTGAAAATTTTCATTATTTTCAGCTAATCTTTGTAACCACTCAACCAAAACATTCGGGAAATAAACAAAGAAAATATCATGTAAATTTGTTAATACATACCTCTGTAACCATTGATCTGAACTAATCTATGGGTTCTTATTATTATCTCTATAAAACTCATGCTCCTTGGCCTTTAACCACTTTTTGATTTCTTTCTTAGTATCCTCCACATTCCCCCCAGTCCTAGATCTCGGTATTGATAATGGAACCATTTGTTGGCATGTACTAGGAAGATCCAGGTTCAACATTAACTCACCAACAAAACCTTAAGATATTGGCCCTTTCAGCATCACCTGCAAGCAGGTGAAGTCTCACCCAAAGTACCTATGGGGATTGCAGGAACCGGGTTTCCACAATCATGAAGGGATGGGAGGAATTAATCATAACCATTATCCTTAACATTCATTCATTATACCATGCATCATGTGTGTAGAATCACCAGAAAAAGTGACAAATTCATACTAACCAAACATACATTATATGCGCACAAAAAATAGAGTAGTAAACAAACACATCACATCATAACACAAAGACACAGTATCTTAATGTGGTTCACCCAATATGGGCTACATCCACAAAAAAAAAACTTCTTATATTATTATTCAGAATCATCCCTTACAAAAATATGTGCACTATGTTCATACATGATATCTTAGTTATACCGCAAAATTCCCTTTTCATTCATGCATACAATGCACATTTATCTCTCCACTAATGTTCAACTACTTTCTATACCAAAACCCTTACATATTTATACATTTAAATTAGGGATTATCCCGTTTCAATGGACAAAAATGCCTAACAACTTTCCTTCTTTCATGCACGTTGGTCCTAAACATGTGCTAATTGAATTCCTTCTTCTGTGTGCGCTACTGCGCAGTTTCCAAAACTTGTCCCAAAATTCCTTTCCAACACCCTTTCTATAGAAGAATAATTTTTTCTATAGATTTTGGGGTTAAGAGGCTTGCAAAATGGAAAGATAAGGACATTGAAGTCTACCTATCCTCATCCATCATATCCATAAGCTATTCAATTTAGCAATCAAGAATGGCTTCCCTAAATCCTAGAATCAAAGCCTCTTTGTACCTATTTTTATAGGTAGGAATAAAACCAATCCCTCTAATTATAGGATCATTATTATTATCCCTCTTTAAGCCAAGTTATATGGAATTATTTTGGTAAAGAATATCAGTGTATGGCTAGAGAGCCATGGAAAAAGAGCAAAAGGCTAGGCCAAATTTACAAGCTATCATTCAACTTTGGACCACCTAGTTATGCTTAGGATCATTGGGGATGAGTGTCACAATAATAAAACCAATCTCTTGTGTTGTTTCATTGACTTTAGAAATTTTTTTGACATAGTGACCAAGACATACCTTTGGAATATATTAGAAGAGCTTAAATTTCCATTCAAGTTGAGTATCGTTGCGATAAGTGCTATTGGGAAAAATACCTGTAATCAAGGTCTAGTGACTAGGCATATCAATTGACGCCTTAAAAGATAGAAATACTCATATGTCACCAAAATCTAACAAGACCTAATAACAATTAAGGAAAGGGAAGACAAATCAATATATGTGCCTTAAGTCCTTTCATCTGAAGTAGATCCTTTTTTCTCGTTGTTTGCTCATGGATTGCAGGCCTCCTCCCAATGTTGGCCTAAAAAAACTCCAGAGAACAATGTGGAAAAATGATGCAGGAGCATCGTCAGCAGCCAAACGAGCGTGAAGGTGAAAGACAGCTGGAAGACCACCAGCGCATGTTTTTGAAATGTTTTTGAAGCATTAATGTAATGGTTAAAGGGAAGCATACTTGCATATTGTAAATAGATCATGAGCGATTCATTCTCATCTGTAGAATGTAGAGGCATTTATGCATAATTAATGAAAGTAGGTAGGTTTGAATTATAGATTAGACAGTTTAGAAGAGCAGGAGGGAAAACGGATATAGACACCCTCGTCTTTGTAATATTAGTATCATTAGAACATTGGCATAGATCGTAGCAGAGAATGAGAGAAAGACCCATGTACAGGAGCTTGAATTAATATAAGAAGCTTTGAATCAGATTTCATGGTGTTATGATGTTTTCTGTTTATACATGGTGAATGGTATGCTTACAGTGGTTATATTCTCTCTGTTATGCATTTGTTATGAGGCTATGCTATGCATGTATGATTTCATGTTGAATGTTTGAAGTTTGAGAGAGAGAGAGAATGAGTTTCAATTGTTTCTCTTCCTGACTGAGAGTTCCTGCAAGGAGTGCAGTGAAACGTCCACAAGGAGTGCGTTGACAAAGGTTCAGAGTTTATCTTTGAAAGCTCAGGAGGGATATCGTTGTTCTCATTCCAGCAGAAGAGCAAGTGAATCACAGAAGCCGTGCAAGGTGTACACATGCTGGTTGAAATCTTAGAACTTATCAACCAAGGGGAGAGTTGAAGGACTGTTGTTGCAGGGAGTGCACATAGTCGAAAGATCAAATACTTTTAAGTATTTGAAAGAGTGTCGCAAGGAGTGTGCGCAGGGTTCCTTTTGAGACTTGATTTGTAAGAGAAATCTTAGGAGGGTCATTACCTTTGAGAGTACCCAAAGGGAGATGCAGATTGAAAGTGTCTCATAGAAGTTAAGTTCCAGTAGAAGAACACTGGTTCATTTCGCAGGAGCTATCAAGGAGGAAACGAACGGTCGTAATTCTCTATGGAGAATTCACGAAATAGCGAGGACCGTAGGATCCAGGAGAGCTATAGAGAAGTTAAGCATTGGATCGAACGAAGGCTTATTAGTCTTTGACCCTGTGGAAAGTGTCATTTCAGAATTCGGGGTTTAGAAGTGATAGAGGGACGAAAATCGGAGGTTCGTTCAAATCCTGAAAGTCGAAAAGGTTGGAGTGATAGGTGGCAGGGATCCACGTCAAAGATAGAGGTCAGCGGAGAAGACATGAGGCATACTTCTCACCAGGCGGAGTCAAGACTTCGTTGATTGTTTCAGGGTTTCGTAGGTTGGAGATCCAGAAGCCTTGCATCAGGATTTGTGAAGATGCAAAGTCCAAAACTCTGAATCAGTGAAAAGTCCCATAGGGGAGCCAGTCTTTATTGAACGCATTGGGGTTCGTCGTTTCGACATTTTCGAAGATAAGAGACAGGGGTTCCTTGTTCCGGGATTCCCGCAATCGCGAAACGCGATATGGATGTGGAGGAGGACGCGACCAAACATTTCGGTGAATCGGCATTTCGGGTTTTGGTAGTAGAGGGTGAGAAACTCGACAATAGGGATCGCAAAATTGCGAGACCCGAAGTTTCGAATTAGTGAAGGGCGTGACGTTATTGTGATCAAGGAGATTTGGGTTGGCGCCTGGTGTTTGTTCACGCAGGATCAATTCATAAGGACCTATGGATACATCGTGAGTGTATGACATATTTCCCAAGGGGAAATCAAAGAGTCAATTAGACTCAAGGGAAGATTAGATCAATCCTGCGCGGACCTCGACCCGAGGGTTTCGGGGGTCTGCACCAAAAAACATATGCATAATCACCAAGATCATTTAAAGGCCTAAATATTGATGAAATAAATGTAGAAACAAGACACATAGATTTGGGACAAGAATATTATATTTTATCGATAACAAGATGATAAGATACAACCTTAGTCTTGTTGTCTTCTCTCTACGAACCTCACCTAGGTTTCTCTAACTATACTCCAAGTGCACCAAACCCAATGTCAAATCCTCACAACCAATATGCCAATACAAGGGAATGGATGGATTGTATAAGAAGGACGAATGATTGGGAATAATGAGGATGAAAATTCAGAGCAGGATGCAAAGGATTGGAATGACAAAGGGAGAATTTTTGGAAGAGTTCACTTGCCTCTTATTTCATATATCCAAATGACCCCCCTAGGGCCCTTTTATATGGAGAAATGATGGTTATTCGGTTTTCATAAGGGTTACAAGAGGTAAAATGGTTGTGCAACCCAACATAGCCCGTAAACTCTGCCCAAAAGCATGGAAATTTTTAATTTCTGCAATTTTTTAGAGTATATGTGGGATTTTAGGTATGTAGCTAGCATATGTATGCATGTTTCATATGTAGTAGGGCGCTTACACCATACAAAAAGGTGTTTTTTAAGAGGAACCTCAACAAAAATGGTTGCTATATGTGTAAATGAGTAGTTTGATATCAAAAATTCATAGTAGTGGCATTTTGAACTATAATAATAAGGTCATACGAGAATTTTATTGCAACATTTAAGAAAACTAAGGGTTGGTCGGAAGAAATTAATTGTAATATAGGAGTTAAGAAAGGTTTTCCCCTATCCCCTACCCTTTTTGGCATATACATTGACAATTTAGAGGGTTGTTTGGAAGAAAAAGGTTGTGTCCTCTCAACTCTAGTCGGTATCATCATCATCTTTATTTTTTATGCAAATGATATTGTTCTTATGGTGATGCATCCCTATGATCTCGACAGGCAACTAAAAATTATCAAGTATTACTACTCTAGTGTGGATACAACTATGAACACTAACAAAATGAAGGTTATGATAATTAAATAAAAAAAAGATCACTTACATTAATTTTTTGTATGACAACAATATCTTGGAGGAAGTGACTTCATTTAAATATCTTGGAATTGATCTTCATCACAATCTTAATTAGAAATATAACATTGAGAAAAGGATAAATGGAGGGAGGAAAGATTATTATGGACTTGAAAACCATTGTAAATTAGTGGACCTTTGGCTATGGTATAGGAAGAAGCTCCTCTTTTAGAATATTTTCACTCATTTTATCTTATATGGTTGTGAAGTTTGGGGATACAACATCTCTAGAGAATTGTGGATAAAGATAGAGAAAATTCAAAAGTGTTTTATAAATTACAACCTCAAAATTAAAGGCGATGCACCCTATCCTATCCTCCTTATAGAAGCGAGTCTTTTCCCAATTGAGAGCATGGTTATGAATGGGTATCTAATGTATAAGAACAAGATAAACAACATGGAAGACAAGGGGATTTCTAATATTTATACAAACTCTAGTAAAAACCACATGTGGCTCAAGTGAGATTGGCATAAATATGCCAAGTCTTGGCTAAATAACTAGGGAATAAAGGAAGAGGTCACTCAAATAATGATAATATAAAAAAATATTATTATATCTAAATTTAAGGAGAAAGTGTGGTGTGATAAAGAATTAGAGGATAAAGAAAATTAAGATACTATAAGGAGATGATCAACCCTAATCTAGAAGATCAAAAGTATCTCTTTGGTTTGACTAGTGTAAAGAGGAAAATCAACATTGTTAAAATAATGACAAACTCTCATGAGCTCCATAGTGAAATAGGGTGTTGGACAATTCCTAAAACATCATGGGTTGAAATAATTTTTCATATTTGTGACATTAAGAAGGTTGAAGATGAAAATAACTTTATCTTAGAATATCCTATATACACTTTCATTAGATCACAATTTCAAAATATTTGTTACAATATTGACCTTCCTAACCTTTTAACTCATCAAAACTATTGTGATTTATGAAAGATTCTCTTTAATATTTTCAAGCACATAATTTTTTTTTCTAAAGAAAACCAATTAATTCCTTACCTTTCTTAAGTTTCAATAGACCAAATTTGATTTTAGGGACCTTAACCATCATCATCAATAAAAAGACTCTTTCCAACAATACATTTGGTAATAAATCTTTAAAAATTTTAGGCATAATCAAATTTTTATTATGAGGGTATTTTTCTGAATTTTGAATAGATTTATTAGTCAAAAATACAACCGAAGTTACGGATTATTAAAAATTATATCAAAGATATGGATCAATGAGAATTCTAACTTTTTTATTGTTGGATTAATAGGGTGTTAGTGTGATTCTTTGATAAATATTAGATCATTATATTATTTTTCATCTATCTTAGCACTTTCATAGTGGAAAAAATTGGGGGAATCGGCTTGTAGGGTCATTTTAACATGTCTTAGTTTGGAAAATTAGGGCTTGAAACCTTCCAGATCCATTTTGAGGAATAAAATGATATTTTTCAATATCAAAACTTTCCCAAATTCAAACTAGACCCCTTGATGTTATTCTACACATAGATACCTTTCCAATGGTGCAAAAATCGTGTCAATCAGAGCTCATATGCAAAAGTTATGCCTCTTACAAGTTGACCTACCATGTTGACCACCATGGTATGAGAATATGCCACATTAGTCCCCATTACTCATGCATATGGGGATAGACACATATGTAATTTCAATAAGATTATAGAAGGTTTGTGATCCAGGGGGATATTCGTGGCCACCCACCTGTTCCAACTGGCTCCTTTTGTTAGTTTTTAGTTCAACACGTTCTTATGTACTTATTTGTAATTTTGGGTTCTACTCTTTCGTGATTTTCTGAATACCTACACATCTTCCAGGTGGATATTGGTGGCCTCCCACCTAATATAACTGACGTATTTTGTATGTATTCATATCAACAAATCTTGTTGTACTTCTAGGGTCGTTTTGGGGCCCTAAACAATGTTATTTTGGCGTACCACAGTCAAATTGTAGACAGAGTCAGAGATTGATGGAATAATACGTAGCTCTCTAAAATACCTTTCCAACGGGATATCACATGCCTAAAAAAAATATTATATGCAAAAGTTACGACCCCGGGAAGTTAATGTACTAACTTACCCAAATGAGGCCCACATGACTTTTGGTGTTTCATCTCCTAGGGTTAGGTTTTTGGATGTATAGAATTTTTCCATTCATGTTTAACATAAAAAGGCTTTCAAAGCCTCATTGTAATCATATTTTTGTAAATGAGTGTAGCCGTCACACCTCTTCTAAGAGATAAAGTTGCCACCATTCTAACGAGTCTTGCACTCTATATTTTTACAGTCGCTTTGCAATTCTTTCATTAATAGAAATCAAGTATTGTAGTATTTTTCTGTTTCTGGCAATTTTCATGAGTATTTCATTGTAATTCCTCTGCTTTCATTTCGTTTCGAAAATAAATCTGGATCAGTCTAAAACCTTGGCATACTTGAGGGTTGAGGAGGTCAAAACCCTACCCCTAGATGGCTATTGGCCTATGTTAAATATCAGGCCACTAGGAGGAGAGGGGGTTCCATTATTTTTTGTTGTATCTTGTTCCATAGCTCAACATAACAGTTGAGAGTGTTATTTTGTGAGCATAATAGAGGAGGAGAGATTTTGTGGTGTCCATACAAACCACATTGTCAAAGGCAACTCCATAGAGATTGTTTTTTTCTTTGTACTTCCATTTGAAGAAAGAGGGCAGAGCGACCTAACCTTCTAGATGGATTTTCTCCCATATTTCGTTTCCTAGGTTATATCTTGTGTTTATTTGTGGATGGTGTGTGCGTATTTATTTATATTCTCCATTTTTTACATTTGAACTATTTCATACATTTTAAGCAGAAAACTAGTAATTAAAGAGTCCGAGATCTAAATGAAATTAACCTTCACAGTAAATATTTCAGTATTTCATTAGATTGTTGTGATGAACTATCTAGTGGAATATCCATGACAATTTATAGATCATATTTGTATCAGAACCAGTTTTCTTGGGGAATTTGTGGAAATTTGCATGGATCTAAGAATCAATTTAAGAATAAAGTTGCAGATGCCTAGCCATGGCTGACAAGTCTATTCATAACATCCTCAAGATCAGGAGAGGAGAGATTTGCAAGGCTAGAAGATAAATTCATTGACATATCTCACAATATATCCTCCTCATGGCGGTTTGAGCAAGCAAGCTTAGACCATTCAAAGAAGTTGGAGGCTCGAGCTCAGAGATCGGATCAAATGGGAAACTAGGAGATAACGAAGACCCTGAAAAGGAGTTGTGAAAAGAACTCAAGAAAGAGCATCCAAGTTCCAATTCCATAAACCCTTCACAATCCCTATTCAAGATGGAAGTGAAAGTGGACATAAAGCCATACCAAGGTGAGATTGATGCATTAAAACTTAATCATTGGTTGCAACAACTAGAAGTTTATTTTAGTGTTCACCATATAAATGAAGAACAAAAGATATGATTTGTTTGGCTAAAGTTAGAAGGCCATACTTTAACCTAGTGGGAAATCCATATGGAAACACTTAAACTGGAGGGTGATTCACTAGTAACTATGTGGGTGATACGCTACTAAAGTTAAGATTTTTATTGGAGTAGCATGGTGTTTCGAAAATTGATAGCTTCATTTTCAATAGTAGTTGCACCACTCCACGCCATAACAACAAGTGGTAAGAGTTTCTAGTGGGGGGGTATTAGAAGAATGATTTCAATGAGATGAAAACAAATATCAGTCAAGCACCAATTCTTGCAGTACCAAACTTGCAAAATCATTTTGAAGTGGAGATAGATACAAGTGGGTATGCCATGGGATCCATTTTAATGCAAGGATGAAGGCTTGTATGCTATCATTTTGAAATATTTCATGGGGAAGTTATCAACTACCCTACCTAAGACAAGGAACTCTATGCTCTAGTTTAAGCTATCAAGAAGTGGAAACATTATATGATGGGCAAGGATACTATCATCCACACAGATCATCAACCACTACAGTATTTGCAGGTCTAAATTAAACTACAACAAAACAGACATTACAAGTGGATGGGGTTTTACATCAATTTCTTCTAGTCATCAAGAATAAGAAGGGAAACACAAACAGGTTGACTTATATGTTTTCAAGGCCACCCACATCCAATATTACAACTTTGGAACTCTGATGAACATGGATCCTTTTACCAATGATGCATACAAAGAGGAATACACAGAATATGAAGACTTCAAGGAGGCATTTCGACAGCTATAGAGCCAATTCCTATAGAATAAGGTGACAACAAGGTTGACTATCATTTCTATAATTGTTTACTCTACAAGCTTAAAAATCTCTGCGTCCCTAAAGATGAACGAGTGTAGATTATTAGAGAGCCTCACACCTCCAAGGTTGTAGGACATTTTGGTGTTGGAAAGACAATTTCCAACTTACAGAGTTATGTGTACCGACCCATAATGCAAGAAGATGTAGGACGATATATTATAGGATGTATACTTTGTTGTACCAGCAAGCTCAATATCAGGAAGCAATGTCTATACCATCCCTTACCTATACCCACTTGACCTTGGGAAAGCATTTACATGGATTTTATGGGAGGTTTACCAACAACTAGGAAGGGACATGACTATCTATTAGTGGTAGTTGACAAGTTCAAGAAGATGTGCATTATCATGCCTTGTAAAAACACCATCAAAGGAAATGAAGAAACAAACATGTTCTTTGAACATGTCTGGGTGCACTTTGTGATACCAAGGAGCATGATCTCAGACATGGATACCAGATTTATCAGTACATTTTGGACTACATTGTGGGAGAAGATGGACACTAAGTTAAAAAGGTCTACAACATTCCATCCACAAACAGATGGGCAAACAAAAGTAGTCAACAAGACTTTGGTGCAACTTTTGAGGGGTTACAATTAGAAACATCTGAAGATTTGGGATGGAAATTTGATCTACATACAACTCTCTTATAATAGAGAAATCCACACTTCTACTGGTAAGTCATATTTTGAAACTTGCTTCGAGTATTTTCCACCTTCACCCTTGGATGTTGTATATGGAAAACAAGGAGGAGTGAGGGAGGACCTCACAGGAGATGCATTGCGAGAAAAAAAAATTGTTGAGAAGATTAGGCAGATCCATTTACAAGTATAGGAGACACTGAACAATTCACGGGAAAAATACAAGGCCATACATGATCAACACACAACTGAGAAGTCATTCAAAGTGGGAGACATAGTCTAGTTATAGTTGAAAAAGGAAAGACTAAAGGGTCATGGTAAGAAGATCAAGGATCTACAGTATGGACTTTTCGAGATATTAGAGAAGGAGGGAGATAACACCTACAAACTTATTATACCCCCATACATGAGCATTTACTTAGTAGTGAATGTGGAGAATTTCAAACTCTATGAGCCTTCCATGTTGGATCAGGAGGAGGAGCAGGTCCTTCCTTTCATAGAGGACTTAGCACTAGATTCTTAGGCATAGTTGGAAAATGACATAGTTTTGCAGAAGAGATACATAAATACAAGACAAGGGAGGGCACATGACTCTCGACAGATTAGGTTGAAAGGACAACTTCCAACCAAAGCAAAGTGGTACTCCAAGGAGAAGGTAGAGGAAACATTTCCTCGCCTCATTTAGTAAATATTTTGGGGACCAAAATCCTCTCTAAATGGGGAGGTATGATCCATATTCGATCATTATATTATTTTTCATCTATATTTATTCTTTTAGAGTGGAAACAATTGGGGGAATCAACTTGTAGGGTCATTTTAACGATCGATCCCACTTTGGAAAATTGGAGTCCAAAGCCATTTTGAGGAATCCAATGAAATTTTGTTGGGTAAAAACTTTCCTAGAAGTATCTCAAACCCTCTGATGCTATTATACACATTGAGACCTTTCCAATAGTGCAAAAATTGTGTTAATCAAAGCTCGTATGCAAAAGTTATGCCTCCCGCAAGTTGACCTACTATGTTGACCACCATGGTAGGAGAGGATGCAATGTTATCCCCCATTACTCATGCATATGGGGCTAGCCATATATTTACTTTCAATAATATTATAGAATGTCTGAAACCTTATCACAATTAAGGGTTGAGCAAGTCAAAACCCTACCTCTAGATGATTGTCGGGTTATGTTAAATATTGGGCCACTAGGAGGAGAGGCGGTTCCATTCTTTTGCATTGTATCTTGTTCCATAGCTCAACATAATAATTGAGAGGTATTTTGTGAGCATGACAAAGGAGGAGAGATTTTGTATCAACCATACAGTCCACAGTGTCAAATGAAACTCCACAAAGAGTGTCTCTTTCTTTGTACTTGCATTTGAAGAAAAGAGAGCAGAACAACCTCACCTTCTAGTTGGGTTTTCTCCTGTATTGGGTTTCCCAAGTTATATCTTCTGTTTATTTGTGGATGGTGTGTGTGTATTTATTTTTTTTCTCTATTTTTTACATTTGAACTATTTCATACATTTTAAGTAAAAAAATCAGTAATTAAAGAGTCTGAGATATAAAAGAACTTAACCTCCATAGTAAAGATTTCAGTATTTTATTAGATCTGTTGTGACAAACTGTCTAGTGGAATATCCACAACACTTTACAGATCATGTTCACTACACTTACATGGTACTTAAAAATAATATAAAATAATAATAACATGTGTATTTATTATAGAATGGTGTTTTATATCTTCTCAAGGGTCAATTTATCTAGAGAGAGCTCTAAAAATTATGTTAGCTATCAAATCATGGTTAAGTATTTCTATGGGAAAATAATAATTTTGTGGGTTAATGATTTTGATTCTATGGAAAATGTTAAGGGAAAACCGAAGCATAGTCAAGGGATTCCAGTGGCACAACAACTTCTTCTTTTTTAGAGGAAAAAATTGGAGGATCTTCCTTAGTTGGTTGATGATCACATATGCAAAGGATCAATGCTAATCTTAACTTTGTGACTATGTGGGGGAGAGGTGGGAACGATAATGTCCTCTTCCTCGAAGCATGTTACCGTTAAGTATGTAGTTCAATCTCAGACACATCCTTAAATAGTTAAACCTATTTTCATGCCAAGTCTATGTACAGTGGAGAATTCTAATAAGGTGCCAGTTGTAGAGATATCTTATTCATAGGTCAATGAATACCTTTCTTCATATAAATCAGTTGCAGTAGTTTATTGTTTTAATGTTTTTTGGTTTCATACAACATATCTGTATATTTATGCTCTAAAGGTTTTTTTGTAGTACA
>JASDQU010012895.1:139969-152337 GCA_032191745.1 Picea mariana | reverse complement strand
TTAACAATTATTTTAACCTAAGATACTTGGCTAAGTTTAGACTGTTTAGCAAAGTTTATTCACTATCCTATCTAATTAGGCTAAGATTAAACTGTTTAACCCAATTTATTCACTATCCTATCTGCATAAATTTAAAGAATTTGACCATGGTTAGACAGTATGGATCAAGCCAATTTTATTGCATGGGGTTTTATCATTTTTCTTTTCACCCTCTTTTATTATTTTTTCTATTTTTATTCTTTTTCCTTTTTCTTTTTCTTTTCTTTCTTTTCTTTCTTTTATTTCTTTTTTATTTTTTTTATTTTTTATCTTTTGTAAATTATTTGCAAAATGAAATATTATTTACAACAAAAATACAACTAGAGGGAAAATTTCTAGTCACCAGTTGATCCTATGAAACATAGGGTTATAACGGTGGCTCCAACTGGGGATGGTGCTCTCCTTGTGAGGTGGCAAGAACCTGCTACCTGATGTTTTGAAAATTCTTCTCCAGTGCTTCTTCTGCAACTTGATTTGTTTTATTTTGAAAATCTAGTGACACTGGTCATTGGCTTAGGGCCTTCTCTTCGGGCTTCAACCATTTGATCAGTAACACCCACACATAACATGAAAGTAAAAATGGTTTGTACAATGAAATGGATGACTAAGATATTCATTGGGGTGGAACATAATGTTTGAGCATCCTGCCATTTACAGGTCCTCCTGGTAGGTATGCTCCATCACTGTCCTTGAGAAAAAATGTGTTATTTCCTCTATATGCCTGAATGATGTAAGGGCCTTTCCACAAACTATCGAACTTTCCATGCTTACCCTTGTCTTAATTTCTGGAATCCCACTTCAGTACCAAATCACCCAACTCAAAATCATCCTCTTTAGTTCTCCTGTCATAAATCTTTTTGATACTCTCTTGGATTACCTGGGTCTTGTTATACACTTCTTCTCTGGACTGCTGTAATTGGATCATCTGATTTATTCTCTTTTGGGTATCATTAGTCTCTTCCTGTACTTCTTGCAACAGTTTCATAACAGGAACTCCCAAAGAAGTAGGGAAAACTACATCAGTGCCATATACCAACTGATATGGGGACATACCAATTGATCTTTTTGTGGTTAACCTGTAAGCCCAGAGTGCATGAACCAACTTGTTATGCCAAGACTTCTTGTTTTCCTGCAACATCTTCTTTATGATATTCACCAAAATTTTGTTTGAGGACTCAACTAACCCATTTCACTGAGAGTAATAGGTTGTGGAGTGTCCCAAAGTAATCTAGTACTTGCTGCAAAATTCTATTATCTTTTTGGATCTAAAAGCTGCTGCATTGTCAGTTATGATATTCCTAGGGCATCCAAAACAAGATAGAATATTAGTTTCCAAGAATTTAATGATGACAGAGTCAATGGCTCACCTGCAAGGTACCACTTCAATCCACTTTGGGAAGTAGTTTGTAGCTGTGAGGATCCACTTGTGCTAGCCTGAAGAGGGTGGATGAATCTCACCAATAAAGTCCAAACCCCATTGATGGAATGGAGCTTCAACTGAAATAGGTTTCAGGGGTAGAGGAAAAAGTTTCCTTTTGCCTTCAAAAACTTGGCATTTGTGGCAGGAGGTTACTTTTTTATGCACCTTTGCAAACAACGTGGGCCAGTAAAAACTAGATCTGAGGATCTTGTTAGCAGTAGTCTTCCAACTTAGATGCCAACCACAATCTCCTTCATGGAAATCCTGCAATAACTTGTCAGCTTCATATTTTAATAAGCAATTAAGTAAGATACCCCCAACATCTTTCTAGTAAAGGTTTCCATCTAGAATACAATATTTTAATGATTTTAGTTTTAAGAATCTAGCTTTAGTCTTAGTTAGACCAGGAGGATCTTGTAAATTATGCAAGACAAAGATGAGGTCTGCATACCATGGAGAATTTAAGAATATCTCTTCTACACGTGGAGTCGCCTTCTCTCCATGTTCATCAACTGCAGTTAAGAAGTTTATATCTAAAGTGTGAAAATTAGATTCAACCATCAATTTGGCCAAACCCTGACCCTTGATTAGTTTAGTGGGTTTGATTTCTATATCATATTCCAAAATAACATCAATCCACTTCCCTCTCCTACCATCAGGGTTATTCTGAGTCAGGATATCCTTCACCACTGCATTTGGAATGTAATAAATAGTATGAGAATTGATCCAGGTGGATATCGGTGGCCATCCACCTTTTCTGACTGGCTCAAAAATGTTTTCTGGCAATTTTGGCAATTTACTATTTTTAGCAGTTTTTAACTTCCGGGGCCATTTTGAGGGCTCAAATGAAGGTTTTTTGAGATCAAGGTTCTCAATGATAGCTGAAGGCATGATTAAGCCCCAAAAATGAATCTCCTTGACGATAACTTTCCAACGAGCTATCATACGCCTAAAACAAAGATCATATGCAAAAGTTACGACCCCGGGAAGTTGATGTACTAACTTACCCAAACGGGGCCCACATGACTTTTGGTGCTTCATATCCTAGGGTTAGGTTTTTGGATGTCTAGGGTTTTTGGCATTCCCGTTTATTGTAAAAAGGCCTTCAGAGCCTCATTGTAACCATCTTCTTGCGAATGCGAGTAGCCGTCACATCGCTTCTCAGAGATAAGCTGCCACCATTCTAGCGAGTCTTTCACTCTATATTTTTATAGTCTCTGTACATTTCTTTCATTAATAGAAATCATGTATTACTGTATCTCTATGTTTATGGTTGCATCTCTGATATATTTCTGTTATATTATTGAATATTTGCGATATCTTTGTGCATTTCTTTATTATATCTCTGATCTCATTTCGTGTCGAAAATAATTTGGATCAAGAATGGAGAATATAAACTCTAAAATATTGTATTTCTTTTACTAGGGAAAAAACCTGTTTCTCCATTACATTGTAGTTTAGTGCAACATCCCTCAATGACTTGCTAAAAAAGGCTATGGCCTATTCATTCCCTTCACTGTTTTTCTGCAATAAAACTGCTGCAATGGTGTGTTCAGATGCAAAAGACAACAAATAGAAATCCTTAGTGTAATCCAGACTGATCAATACATGGGCTTATGTAAGTGCATGTTTTACCTTCTCAAAGGACGGTTTAGATTCGGTGTTCCATTTTATTTTGATATCTTTTTTCAGCATATTTGTAATGTTCCTGAGGAGATCTGCCAAATTGGGTATGAATATTTTCAGAAAATTTATTTTACCAATGAATGATTGCAATTCTTTAATATTCCTAGGGTGGTCTAATTTTTGGATGGCTTCTATTCTGTCGAGGTATATCTTAATTCCATATTTAGATATTATATGCCCCAACAACTTACCTTCTTCCAAACCAAAAAGAGTTTTCATGGGATTCAATGAAATCCCAAACTTTTTGCACTTCTCAAACACTTGTTTGAGGTGTTTTAAATGTTCCTCATCTGATTTGGAGTAGACAGTAAGATCATCGAAATATATCACTATAAACCTACCGAGATCATCCACAAAAGMAATGTYCATTKCTCTTTGGAAAGTGGCACCGACATTCATCAAACCAAAGGGCATTTTCACATACATGAAAGTTCCCCAGGGTGTGGTGAAAGATGTTTTTTCCTGGTCGTCTAGGTGGACAAGGACTTGGTTATAGCCCGAAAAGTCATCTAATAAAGAGATTCGATTGGCCCCAACTACCTTTTGTAAGATGTGATCCATTTTCGGTAGGGGATAATTGTCTTTGAGGGAAACCTTGTTGAGGTTTCTGAAATCAATGCAAAGCTTGATTTCACCAATTTTCTTTTTGGTAGGAAGCAGATTGGAAACCCATTTTGAAAATCTTAAGGGGACTATAATTTTGGCATCATACATCTTTTTAATCTCTTTTTCTATCAAGGGAAGTAACTTTGGATTGATTCTCCTAAGTTTCCGAGTGAAAGGTTTATGTTCTTCTTTAATTGGGGTTTTATTTTGTATGCTACTCGTGTCATAAGATTTTAAATTTTCATAGCTCCAAGCAAATATAGCTACATATTCCTTAAAAAGTTCAATGTATTTGTGTTTTTTCTTGGGGGGTAAAGATTTGGATAGTTTTATCATTTTGGGTTTTTCCTTTGTTCCTATGTTACATTCTTTGATCTCTTTACCACTAGGTTCAATCTTTGGTTTCTTTGCTACATTGTTGAAATCAAACAATTCTTCTAAAGGAACCAGACCTCTAGGTAAAACGTTATTCTTCAATTGCAAAACATTAGAATCTTCATCATTTTCATTTATTTCATCTGAATTTACTTTATTTACACTATCTTTTTCTAAGTCTGACTTGTTTACACTATCATCATCATTGTCTACATCTATATTTGTACACTCAAAATCATTCTTAGAATGCAGGAAATATTCAATTTGTTCATCGTTGCCAAATAACTTCCAGTACCTGATGTTATCTGGGACAGTCAGTCTGCACTTCACCTCTACTGTGTATTGGAAATTTGGATGGAAAGGTATTTTGCATGTGGCTGCCGAAGTATCCAATACACCTGCAAGCATGTTCTTGCCTCTGGGCATTACCTGCAAGTCGATTTCAGTGAAACATTTTAGAAAATATAAAACAACATTTCTATAAGTTCTGAGTCTAGGATGCTTAGCTGAATACTCACCTTTGATTTGCTTAATGACAAGTTCAGAGTCACCTCTTACCATAATAATTTTGGCACCAACCTTCTTCAATAACTTCAGGCCGAGCATCAAGGATTCGTACTCAACTATGTTATTGGTGCACTGGAAATTTAGTTTATAAGAGTGGATCTCTGAATACCTTGCTTGATGAGTATGCAACCAAACCCCATCTCCAACTCCATCTTTGCTCACAACTCCATCAAAATCCATACTCCAGAAATCTTCTATTGGTTCATTGCTTTCTACTGTTACAGTGTTACTTACCTCAATGATTTCTTTATCTCCTTGCAGGTTAGATGCATCATCTTCTAACTGTGCTATTTGACTATCCAAGTCACCATCATTGTACAATATGAATGAATACAGATCAGAGTGGACAAAGTATAATGGGTAATTGTGTGGTGTTTCCTGACTGTTGACCATATACTTCATCATAGTCTATCTATACAATCTTCTCTGTTGTCCAAATACAGGTATGGTGGCATAAGAAATATCTAATTGCAAAGTGCCCTTTAACTTAGCACCCCATGATCGAGATAAAAACATACCATATTTCGGGGGAATGTCTGCTACAACAATATCCATCACCATGCTTTTTAATGGGATTTGAGCCAGGGTGATGCACAAGTCTTTAATCAAACCTATACATTTGACCTTGCTAGAGTCAAAAGAATACAAGTCCTTGTAGGTTTTGGTGACATCAAGCCCCAACGTCTCCATCACAGTCTTGGGCATTAGATTGCGAGAAGTGTCAGAATCAAGCATAGCGTTGTGTAAGGTCTTTTCATGAATATTCAGACTGATGTAGAAAGGAGGGACATAACCATTATCAGTTTGTCCATCAAATTCAGGACCAAACAACAACTCAAATTGATCATTAACAACATTTACAGTGTCTGTGTGTGCTCCTAATCCAATATTTAAAGAATTTGTGCCCACTCCTGGTTCAATGCTTAGTTCTTTGATCACTTATGATATGTAAGCATTTTTGTTCATTAATTCAGTCAAAGGAATAAGAATCTTCAATTTATCTAGTTCACTTTCTAAGCTGAAAGTGGTTGAAGTTCTGCTTTGGCTCTACAATTCTGGTTTATCAGTCACAGTCCTTTATGTAGAAGTACTTGGATGACTTGTCGATGCAACCTCGGTTTGATATGTTCTTTGTGAAGTTTCAGGATTTATTTTTGCAGAAGTTTCAGAATTATTCTTCTTAGGGATTTTCTTAGGAGGAGCATCTGAGGTTTTCTTGGCCTTAGTTTCTTTCTTTGTTTCAACAACCTTCTTTATAGTATTTTCATTAGTCTTCTTTCTTCTGAAGTTATACTGTCTATGGACTTCCATTATAGAATTTTCAAAGGCCTACTGTTCTAATTCTTCTTCTTCCTTATTTACCTATGTTTGTGACAGGAGAAACATCTCATGTTCTTCATGAGTAAGGAAAATGGAGTCATTGTCATTGACACCCATGAGGTTTATGTGAATATCATCCAACTCCTCAATTACTTCTTCCCCATCATCAACGTAATTTTCTTGAAAAGGTGGTCTAATTTTCTGATCGGGCCCTCATTGTTCCCTTTGGTCTCTGGGCTCTCTCTGTTTGATTTGGGGAGGGTTCCTTCTGAAATTTGGATTTCTAATTTGAGGAGCAGGCTGATTTTCCCTAGATGGTTTCCTATCGGCGATGGTTAGCCTCTCCATCATTCTCTCCATGGTTCTGACTATGGAATCTAGTTTAGCATCCAAAGAAAAAGTGGAAGGATATTCCTTGATTGTAACTCTTCTTTATGTTCTTTGCCTAGATCTTCTGGCTAATAAATTTGCTTCCACACTCACTGCACTTCTCTGCATATCTTCTAAGGTGGCATAATTTCTTTCCCTCATTTGGTATGACATATTAGCATCAAATCCATCAGGGAATTTGATTAAGTCCAATCCTTGAGGAGGCTTGATATCAAAAGAAATTGCGTTGTAAAGATTGTTGAAACGAATGTAGTAATCCTATACTGTTTCCCCTTGATTCCTTTTGATATTTTCATATTCTGATAAGATCTGGAGAGAATTTTTCTTGACCTCCCATCTGTGGAGAAAAAGTCCATGGAAAGCGGAAATATTTGCAATTCTCACAGCCTGTAGTGCTTTGAACCATTTTTTGACCTCTCTGGTTAAACTCTGTGCAAAAAGTCTCATCTAGACATCTGCCTCATCGACTTCCTGCAAATCAAAGTAATAATTCATCTTATCAACATGTTGTTGTGCATTAAGAGGTCCGGTACTATCAAACTGAGGAAGTCTGGTTTGATATTCCTGGGGCATGGCATGTAAGGGAGTGTCCAACACCAAGGGAGCATATCTTGCTGCCATGATTGGTGGAGTAGGTTGAATAACAACTTGTGTGATAGGAGGAGAAGTGACATAAAAGGTAGAAGATGTAGGGATGGGAGAGATGGAATGAACTATTTGAGGCTTGACAGATGCTGCAACAATAATCAAGGAAGAAATTTCAACTGACTGTTGGAAGTGGGATTTATACAAATCTTGATCAATATTTTCTACTAGATCTTCTAACTTGTCGAACTCTTCAAGAAATCGTTGATCAAAATCTGCTCTGGGAGAAAGTATTTCAAGGGTCCTGGGTTGTAGGATGGTTTGATCTAGGATTGTTTCACTCGCAAAGCTATCCGATTTGGTTTTGAAAAGGCTTTTCTCTAAGGATATGTCAAACTCAAGATCCTAGATAGAGACAAGTTTCTCTGGGAGAGAGGTGGACCTATGAAGAGGACTGTGACTCCCAGAACCTTCTACAATGTTTCTCTTTCTGAGTAACTTTTCTGGGTCGTCTACTACTGTTGCAGGTTCTGGATCAAGGTGAGATCTAGTGTGGATTATTTTAGGAGCCAAAAATTTAAATTTTAAGAAATCTAAACTAATATATACAAACTTCAACAACCTCTGAACATTTATCTCTTTGTAAGTTAGATTTTATGATTTGTTCAAAAATAAAGTTTTCTTTATCTAGGGAAAAGAAATTGTAGGATGGAAAGTTTGTTTAGTTCCCCAGTATGGTCACCACTATGTTAGAACTCTGTAAATTCCCAGAGGTTGTCAGGGGAAGAAGAAATTTAATAGAGGTAACTTACCCAACCACTTCGAAACTGGGATCTAGCCCTGCCAGTTTCAGAGAGGGATCTCTCTGTATGATTTAAATATGTTTGAGTTTTAGATATTAGGCTAGTTAAAATAATATGAGTGTGTTGTTTTGTTTTTTAAAGATGGATGAAATATGGTTTTACACATCCATTGGGCTACGAGGTCTATGTTAAGGATTGAGACCAGATACATATTTTATTAGGTTTCTTCATAGGGAAGGATAATGAAAATGTTGGATCTTTTATAATTAAAGTGATGGAAAGACAAAAATAGGTGAGATATTCAGTCACAATAAATAAGCATTTAAGAATTTCTTTATTACAATATCATAATAATAACATTTAGATCTTCAAAATACAAAAACAGAGTATTCAAGATAAATCATGTACTTAAACTTCTTTTAAACGATCATAAAGTAGAAAACAAAATGATAACTAAGTAAGAAAACAATTAACAAAGAGAAGTAAACATCACCAACACCAACACGTAGGAATCATGTGAATCTTCCTTTGATTACTGGTAGATCTCTTAAAAAAAATTACATATACAGCTTGCTTGGGCGTAAAAATCAACCCTATATACATTGAAGTCTGAAGTATTTATAGAAAAATTACATTTGATCCTGTCATAAATGATCAAGATATGGTGGAGAGAAAATCTAACTAACTAGATTACATTACAAAAAAGTAGGAATGCTAAATGATCCTCTCGAATCCTTGGTGATGATTTTGAGGGAGGTGGTTGGTAATTCATCTTTGACTTGACTATGACTATTATTCAAGCTTACTCGGATGTACACATCATCTCTACTCAATCAAAGCACAAAGGTCATCCCATCTCCTTTGACTAGGAATGGTAACTTTGAGTAACCTTCGGTATACTTCATCCATCTCTGTGTACTTAGTAAAGGTGGGCTTGGTGATGAAGATGTATTTGATCTCGTGTTGGATGCTCAGGTACAACTGCAGAGTCTCCAAGAATTCTTTTCTAGTGATGTTGCCCTGTATCCTTGCAAACTTAGAGCCATCTTTTGCCACTATGAGGATCTTTTGTTTGTAGTCTGAGAGGGTAATCAACTTGTCATTGATCATGAATAAACCTGGGAGCCCTTTCTTATGTAGTGAATCTATTTTGCTAAAAAACCACTGTACTCCAATGTCCATTGCTTGGGCTCTTTCCTCAAGTTGCAACAGTAATCCTCTATTTCTCAAAACTTTCTTGACCTCAAGGATAGTTTCTTTTCTATCCTCAATTTCCAAGGCCTCTAGCTCCTCTCTTCTTTTAGAATTAAAGAATCCGATGATCTCATTTTCCTCTATAGGCCTTTCTCCCAATTCTCCTCTTATCTTATAAATGGATTGTTTGCTTCTCTGCACCAGTTCATGCTGCTCAAACATAATCTGTATGAGTGGCCAAATCTCTATCATGGATTTGCAGATGTCCATCCAAATATTTTCCTTAGCATATGGAAGTGTTTTGGCCATGATTGTTTCCTTCTACAGCTTCTGCAGTTCTTGCTTGAGTCTTTGTGTTGTGTGCATCTCTATATTGTAGTTGGACTGAAATGTGGACATCTGTTTTTTGAGGTTATTGATCTCTTCCTGCAGTCTTTTGATTTCCCATCCTTGCAGAGACATGTCCTCCATGGACTTTTCTAAACTTTCTGATGCATCTAGAGTTGTCATTGGGATAGCTGCTGGAATTTCTGCTGTTGCTGTATTGACTCTTGTGATGGGGACTTCTTGTAAAGGAATAACACTCATTGGCACATTTGTTCCTTTTCCTTGACAATATTCTCTAGCTCTGCCTCCATCTCCTTAATCCACGCATTCTTCTCCATGATTAATTTTAACATTTCCTCATTATGGCCCTCAGTCTCAGCCATTTCTTTTGCCTGTGGGTCTTCTGTGGCATGGATCTTCAATTGTTTCCTTAAGGATGCTATATCAACATTCTTCTTCTTGAGGATTTTTTCTACTTCTTTGACATTGGATGGATCATATTCAATTTTCAACACCAGTCCTTGTAAGGATTTGATATTGTTATCCTTAGCCAGGGAGGATATCTTTTCCAGTTTGAGCTGAGATTGGACATTATTTAGGGAAACCTGCAACTTTGCAGCAATCATGGAGGTATTGGCCAGGGTGGAGAAAATCATATCTCCAGTCTGTCTGTGCATATCCATTTGGTTGGCTGGATGCACCTCTTTGACATCAAACTTAAATGTTGACCTTTTATAATAAAAAATTGCTTTGGGTTGAGGCACCCGTGCCTGCAAAAATTCCATGTGCATCCTCCCTTTCTCTGTGTCAAAAGTAGAGAGCAACCTATGTTGTGATATAGATGTCTATTTCCAGAATTGAGCATATGTACTATTAGTCAACATCTCATTTTTCTTCTTGATTAGGTTATACTTTTCAAAAATATTGAGTCCTACAGACTCCTATGAGGATTTGGTTAACAATGTGATGTCTGTTTGTTCCCTGGATGAACATATAGACATCATTTGCTGGCTTCCTAAGAAAAGTGGGGAATGTTCTCCTTCCATCACTGTGGTGGACTGAGTTTGTTCTACTCAGACCTATTGAGTGTATGTTTGGTCTTAGGTCTTTTCCTGTAAACTTGGAGGTCTTCTGCTGAGACTTCTATGACTGAGAGAGATACTTCTTTCCTAGGCCTATTCTCTACTGGTACCTGTGGAGTATTTGTTTGTGAAATTCTTGGAGGAGAAGGTTGTTGTTCAGTGTCAATCAGAGTGCTTTCCTCCCACTCTGTTTGGTTCCTGAATTTCTCTATCTCTGGTTTAGGCACATGAGCATAAGGTGAAATTCTGTTCTTTAATCTGGTTTCTGCAATAATGTCACATGGATCATAGTGCCAAGGAAAACTGGTATTGAACTTCATTTCTTTTAATAGTTTTTTGGCTTCTTCCCCTGTAGCTCTGTTGTTGCAGATGAAAGAACCAATCTTCCCTCTGATCCCGAGTTGTTGTTTTTTCTTGAAAGCCACAAATGAATGTCGTCTGAATTAATCACCTATTTGATATATTCCAGAGCGAATATTCTGACAGGCAAGTATTTGGGCAGCTTGTAAGGGTCCAATTCACATCTGTAAACTCCGATCTCTGTGTGATCCTGGTATAGGTACCAGTCACCTATTTTAGCAAGGTCTGACAAGTGTAAAATCCTTTGAATTTATTCATTTATCCTGGGTTCTGTTCATCCACTTAGCATGATTACCACAGGGTGGTAAAAATAGTCATTGAACTTGTTGAAATTGAACTCATATGAGTTCTTTCTCAATAATGATGTCCATGATGTGACAGGTTGTGGATTACCATCTTGGTGGAGCTTCTCCAGGGAGAAAGAGAACTTCTCTGTTTGGAAAAAGATGAACATGTATGCTAATATCGACAAATACTTGAACATGCCCTATGTAGAAAAATTGAAGAGTTGCTCATGAATGTTGTCAGCCAGAAACTGGTTGTAGTTGAACTGTGTAGTAGCCTTCTCTTCGGTCGAAAATATGGATAGAAAACCTAGGATGGTTTCATCTACCCACTTGTCTGAATAATATCTGAGTAGACAACACATGGAAGAAATAACTTGGTTACCTTTCACTGAGAAGATAGAGGAATGGTAGGGGGGATTATTCTTGGGTAACTGAGCATTTTTAGGGAGGAAAAAATCAATTATTTTAGCTCTCTATGGAAAGGACAACTTCTGGTACATCTCAGTCATAATTTCGATGGAAAGGGGGGAAAGGGAGTCAAATAATGGTATCTGCATTATTTGGTCTATCGTTTCTGGGGTAATGGTGAAAAGAGTTTCACAAGATGAAGAAACAATGGCTCTTTGGCTAGGGAGATAGTGTGCCTGGCATTTCAGAGTGAATTTGGGGAAATGGTATATCTGAGGGAAAAGGTACAGTGGGATATTTGACTCCGAGAGTCCAATCTCGTCGCTCTGGTCCAAAAAGGTATCTCTGGGCCAGAAGTGCAATTCGAAGATGTCGAATTCACACTTCGGCTCTGCAATTAAGTAATCTTGATTGGACAAAGGTATTCGATCCAAGTCGACAGGAGGAGGGAGGAAGGGATTCTCTTCGATCTCTGAAGATTTGGATTTGGGCACCATTGATCTAACTGATACCTGAAAATATGAAAAAAAGGATGTTAGCTGTTGTTATCAAGCGTTAATGGTGCTCGTTAACTGAAGAGAACGAACAAAGGTGGCTTTGGTTGTGTTTGGATTGTGAAAATTGCGAAAATGGTGAAAAAATGAGATTAAGTGGATGAACAGGTGTCCGTTGGGGAGCAGATGACGAGTCAGCTGGTTAACGTTTATGGCCGACCGCATTGATTGGCCAGCGGACATATCAGGAATGAGGTGGAGGGTAATGAATGGGTAACGTGTGTATGGAGGTGACGTGGAGGGTAGTGAGTGGATGACAGGTGGATGGGATGTGATGGGTGACAGGTGAGTGGGGGTTGATACGTCGATAGAGTAGTGGAGCATGATGTATAGATAGAGGTAGTGAAGTCTGACGTTAGAGTGCG
>JASDQU010012895.1:118053-139919 GCA_032191745.1 Picea mariana | reverse complement strand
GCCCGCTTGGGAAAAACCTCTTGCTTGGACCCCCCACCCCCCACACCACCGTTAAAGGCAGAATGGTTGGGGGGGGGGTCCGATATCCTTTGCCAGCCACAGATCTGGGCGCATGATGATGGACCGTTGAGATTTGTGCGCAATTTATCACAAAGCGCCAAACATGATATATCACCCCAAAACTTAGGATATCGCTTTTTATGGGTTTTTTGATTTTCCCCTTCTTTCATTTTTGTCACCAAGGGGTCAAAATAGAACATTTTAACTCAAATCAAAGAATTCACTAGCTTTTCATCAATTTTATTGAAATGAAATCATACTAACCTATATCCTACTCTAATCACCTAGCAAAATTAACCCAGATTAGACTATTGGGTTAAGAATTATTTTAACCTAAGATACTTGTATAAGTTTAAACTGTTTAGCCAAGTTTGTTTGCTATCCTATCTAATTAGGCTAAGATTAAACTGTTTAGCCCAATTTATTCACTAACCTATCTTCATAAATTTAAAGAACTTGACCATGGTTATACAATATGGATCAAACCAATTTTATTGCATGGGGTTTTATCATTTTTCTTTTCACCCTCTTTTATCCTTTTTCTATTTTTATTCTTTTTCCTTTTTCTTTTTCTTTATTTTTTCTTTCTTTTCTTTTTCTTTTTCTTTTGTAAATCATTTGCAGAATGAAATATTATTTACAACAAAAATACACCTAGAGGGAAAATTTCTAGTCATCAGTTGATCCTATGAAACATAGGGTTATAACAGTACAGATGAGAGTGCATCGAGCTACTAGATCAATATGTCTCATCATAGTTCACTCCCTATGCTTGTGAGAATCCTCTGACTACAAGTCTCGTTTTTGTATTTCTCAACACTTCCATCAACTACATGTCTTTCTGCCTCTTGCAGAGTTTGTCAAGCCTAGACAAGCCTTTTATGGCCTACTGTAAAGTCCCTGGGAATATCAACTGGATCAACTGTATCAATGATTGTCTCCCTTTGAACAACTGAGGGGGAGAAGGTGTTTGTCTTTTCCTTCTTCTTAGACAGTTTTGACTCCCTCTGAATTCTTGAAGGAAAAACATCTTCGTTTTTTGTTACCCTTCCTAGAGTCTTCACTTCCAGTGTGTTGTTCTTCTGAATGCATTGAGACTTCTCTGGGTCCATGATTGCACCAAGGGTTCCTTCCTCCTCCAATTACCCTTATAAAAATGATGAAAACAATACATATATACAAGTGCATACCTGAGAGTGTACACCAATGGAGGTTCTGCTTGTTTGTCAATGTCATGATGATCAATGACGTTCCTCACTTGTTTTCTTTGTAGCCACCTATACCACGCAAGTCTCTAATGAAGTCTACAAAAATTTTTACTGTTGTATCTAATATGAGAGTATCACATATTAGTAATTCTGCTCTTCTATTGGTGGTATAACTTGCTATGACTATTTTAACTTATCAAGGTCATGTCCATTGTTGAATTTTAACAAAATTCCAAACATGTTGTTGTAGCTATCCTTGTAGCTCTTTCTGCTTCTCAACACTGCTACATCTTGACTTCATATCTGTATTTAAGGTTTTCAATCTGGTCTGTAATCAACATATTCAATTCACTTAGGAAAGTCATCAACATCCTTCTATGTTTGCTGGGGTATACACCAACACCACCATTAAACACTTTCATGAATATATATGACATCAAAGGATGGAAGAATGGAGCAATAGGACAACATAGATATAACTCAGAAATTTGACTTGTCCATAGGTTTTTGTGTTTCAGTAAGTTTCATTGGTCCATCAATATCTTCAAGCGATTACAATTTCCCATGGAGGAAACTTCAGGGGTAGATGGAACATCATAGGCAAGAGCATAAAAGTTTAGAAAATAGTTGGAGGGAATTGTTATCTCCCAAAAACATTTCATTTTCATTTAAGCCTTAGCTAGTTTTTGAGTCTTTGTTTTCATTAGACATTCAACATGGTGTGTCATTCATTGAGTCCAGTCATCAAGTCTTGGTCATGTCACATGATGTTAGTAGATGGTTAAGTGGTCATCAAGGTCATTGTCCTAAGTTTTATTGCTTGAGTCAAGTCATTTATATCCTAAAAGTGAGTCAGAGATTATAAAGAATCGGTCTTTGCCCTAAATGACCCATCATCACTTTCAAATCATGATGTGACCTTTGTTCTATCATTTTTCTCCATCATGGCAAGTTTGTAGTGCATTTGGTCACTATTGTATGAGAATCGCTACCAACTCAACAAAAGTTGTCAGTGCAAGTCATCATTGTTCTACAGGACACACTACGAACTTGTGCTATTTCTCTATTTCATCATTCAAACCCGCTTTGATTGGGGAAAGAACATCAAACAAATTTATGGAAGCTTGAAAATCATCATTAAGTTTTCAAATCTCCCTCCAACACTCAACCAACCATCAATTTTGAATTTTCCACAGGGATTTGTGCATGATTGAAAGCATTTCGTTGGTTTTTTTTTAAACTAACTTTTGTGTACATAAGTGTTCTCTGTAAGAGGATTATTTTCAAATGGCTCCAAGGAAATACCCCATCCCCAAGAAGAGGTCAGGCTCTATGGTTAGATTCGAGCCCACTGATACCACTCTAATCGAACAAAACCCTAACCATGTGGACTCCTTCAAGCACATGGGATATTGGAGGTTTTGTCATAAGCTCGAAGAATATCATCTGGAGGTTTCAAGAGACTTTGTGTAAAATTACTTGGATGGTAAGACACAGTTTGGACCCTTGGAAATCCATTTGACAGTGGATTTTATTGCATAAGTGACCGCGATTCCTAGGACAAGGGAACTCTGGTTCAAGGCAAGGAAATTAGAAAAGGAGGGCTAATGTCAATGCTTGCTCAAGCCTGAGAATAGGGGAGATGATTTGGTGAAAGGTGTACCAAGGAAGTGGCTGCTAGAGGAGTATGATAAGCTGTTGTTCATCATTCAAATATTTTTTACTTGTGAAGGGAGATACAACTCAATTTTTCAATACCATTTCAAACTACTTCTCCATTTCACTGGTAAGAAGGAAATAGACTTACCTTATTTCCTTTTCATGAGTTTGCAAAGAATGATTTCATTTTCACAACGAAATCCTGATAAACTCAAAAAATCCATTTTTAACCATGCATTAATCAAACTCATAGTCATTGAACAGTTGAAGAAGGAAGGGAAGGATTGGCCCACTTTCTTGTTTGTATATAATTACCAAATTGACCTGCCTATTTCTCCTTCAAAACTCAAGACTCCTTGGAAGAAGACTTCTCCCTTTGCTCCTTCATTTGAAGTACCATAGGAATCTGCTCCCTCTACTTCATCATCTGAAACACCACAGTCCCCTCAAGACCACATTCCTTAAGAACTTCCACCTGTCCAAGTGTATAAAAGAGATAAGAGGAAAGGAAAGGCTAAAGAGTTAGTTACTGAAGAACAATTAGAGCCTCACGTGGAGCTTCCTCCAATGGAAATTGAAGATAATCCTCAGAATATCGAAGCTAAAATTGGTACAACAACCCTCAGAAGGTCATCCAGGAGAAACTTGTATTAGCAAAGGAATCTCATCAAAGCACTGAGGTTATCAAGCCTAGAACTAGATTGTCAAATTTCAGAGTTTCTCCTCTTGAAAAAGAAGCACTTGAAGCCATAGTCCAATTGAGTGAATCTCTACTAGATTCATCTCCAGAGACAGATCAAGGACCTAAAACAAATTGGGCTCAATTACTCAAGGATGCTGACAGACAACTCAAATAAGTTCAGGAGAAGAACCCAAAACTACACCAAGATAATGTTACACTCAACAGACAACTTTCAAGTCATATAGATGAACTAGAAAGGGAGTGTAATCAACTCAAGAGGAACATCAGAAAAAAAGATGATTCAAAGGAAACAATTGGTTAATATGTACAAAAAATACCTCATCTTGAGAGCAGACAATAGAAAGCTGGATGAAGACATATATTTGGCCAAGAACATGCTTAGTAATAAGAATTTGGAAATCTTCTTAAAAGAGACCACTTCTCATAGTTCTTCCAAGTAAGGTGATTAACATGCAAAGGTTGTTTTAAGGTTTTGTGATAAATGGCTGCTAACCTACGATGAACATATTATATCTAATATGTTTTGAAGTCTTATAAAGGTATATGGAAATTAATCTAAGGAAGAAGGTATGAATACATGATTATTGAGATGAAGCCTGAGTAATCTCAATAAGGTCAGTAAATTACAGTGGTATGTGTTCTAATGAGGCAGAATCCCAGCCTTCAAAAAACACTTTTCAAACAATTTTGAAGCTGTTTTGGCAAGACATGCACCTACAGGAGTTTCTAGCGCAGACTACGTTTTTTCTATGTAACATGCTACCAAATTGGCAATTCTCAGTGAAGGAGCAAGCAAAGTCAAAATTGACTTCTATTTAGTTTTGTAACAAGTGATTCATAGTCCTTAAAAATAGGATCACATCCTACTTTTTTGTAATTAGTTTAGATTTGATCCTATAAGTGGCATTCAGATCCATCTTTTGAGGATCCTAGTCAAAGTTTGTAAAAGTTATTTAAGCCCATTTAAGCTACATTGTTATGGGTTCGAACTTGGAGACTTTGAGATACTCTTTTTGTACAAGACTTTGATATATATATATATATATATATATACTGGAATCATAAGCTTCTTTCACTGTTATTGTTCAGACCTCTGTTCATTTGTGTTTTCTTGTACTTATAATGAATGCCATATTAATTTGTTTTGTTTACACAATGACTGATTAATGTCTTTTAATCATTGCATTGGTAGGCAAAAATATAAGTATTCTTCCTTGTTATAATCAATCTTTAATCTATATTTTAAATATACATGATCTTGATGGTATAATGAGTGTTCTCCACCCATGTGAGTTTAAAAACCATATGAGAAATACCTTTTGAGAGCCTTATCTTGTCTGGATATGTTCAAGTGTCTTGAGTGAGGGAGTTATTGAATGAGTTATTCATTTTCTAATCCATTTTTATACATTTTATCGAACATTTGATTAAGTTACCAAGCTTACTCAACCTACAACCTTGAGTGACTCTTGGAGTGATAACAAGAATAATACACAGGAATAAAATACTTGATTTGTCCATCAGTTTAGCATTGGTCTTGTCATGTTGAGACTCTTCCATGATTAAATCCTAGGCAGATTGAAAGTATTCAACGTTACCTCTTATACTTCCCTTTAATTCAGCCTTATAGCTGCTTCAATTTTGTCCTTCATCACAGTTTCAGATCTATTGAATTTGAGCCTCATAACAGGCCCTAAAACTACCCTTATTTCAACCTTAAAACTTGTCCTAATGGTTGACAAGGTTTGCTGAACTGTGGTTGTCTTTGAAGATGAATAATGGCTGACTGTTAAGGTGTTTTTTTGTCCCTTTAAATCCAGTCCTCTCTCAGCAAAAAACATTTCCCATAGTCCTTGGTCTGCTACATGAAGTTTATACAGTCCTTAACATCTCACAATCTGCCCACAAAAAGGAAAAAAATATTCTTTTATTGCCCTTGGACTAAGGTAATCCTTACACAAGACTTGTGGCAGCCTCAAAATTTTCTTCAGAAGGGTCTGGCCTTTTTCTCATAACAGTGGTAGGGATTTTTTTTTTTTATTCTAACTGCTGTTGTATTTTCTGTGACATCCTTTAGAGGCCAATGACACCTTAATTTGATAGTTGAACCTCCTCCTAGGCTCCAAAATCCTCTCCATACACCTCGACTTCTTGTGGGGTTTCTCCTAGGCTCCGACCTCTTCTCAATACACCACAATTTTTTTTAAAAGGAAGATCTGGTGGGCTTTCACCTTTGCTACGATCTTCTATTAGGATTTTCAAGAGTGCTCAGGCTTGCAACCAACCTCATAGTGCACTTAAGAGAGGTTCGACATCATAATCAAGCATATATTTTTTTAAGCAGAGGACCAACCCTCTTCTCTTCACACCAACAACAGAGTTTAAACATTTCAACTTTAAAGTGAATTGGTCTTCTTCAAGCCTGCACAGATACCATGTTGATTTTTCAATGAGCTATGGCTCATGCATTCTCTTTAAATTCTTTGTTTAACTTTTACTTGAACCATAACTACTACAGTAAACCAATATCACAAGAAGAATAACCATGCACAAGAACACAAGAAGTATCCAGGGAAACCCTTCTCAACAAGGGAAGAAAACCCAACCAATCCTTTGCTATATTCTTCAAGAGAAAGACGTCCGACACCATCACCAAGCCTAACACACAAGAGGGTGCTGTAATTTTCATAATTTCAGACCACAACTTTTGAAATCATGAGATGACTCAATGAAGAGTGTATTTCCTCAATGGTGATTCACCTTTATTTATATAATACTTTTGACATCAAATGATGTGTCTATTGACACAATAGGGCCGACCTCAATAAATCAAAATATAATTAATAATTACCATATTAATTATCTTTTATATTAATTGTCTATTACATTAATTATATTTTACATTACGGTGGGGTCGACCTGTACCCTTTACATTACAAATAGGGTTACATGTAAGTCTCACTCTTGAACAATATAGCAATGGATCTCGTACACCCACTAGTTCTCAGCCACTAGGGGCACATCCAAAGGGATGTACACATATCTATATCATTGCGTCTCACAGGAGAACCACACTCACTAGTGCTCAACCACTAGGATCACATTCACCTGTGCTCATCCACAGGCACGTCTAATGCAACATATCTTCTTTCCCACTGCATTACACAGAAGAGTCATCTGGAGTTCATCATCTCAACTCTCTGGTCAGAGGAGGCTAATACATCGTTTCATCTCTGTCTCAGAACGATGCACCCAACCAATGGGAATTCACATGTTCACCTGTGCTCATCCACATGCATGTCCAACTCAACACATCTTCTTTCTCACTGCATTACACAGGAGAGTCATCTGGAGTTCTTCTCAACTCTCTATAAGAAGGAGTCCAGCACAATGTTCCAGTTCTGTCTCAGATAGGAACCACACACCCAAATCAGGGGCTCTGTGTCAGGTATGTGTCCCGGAGGATGTCTCACACAACTGTAATCATCAACATACCCAACAAATGACAAGACACATACTCCTAAAACCTTTTCCACCACCTAACTCTCTTCCCTAGCCTACGAAAATCCATGGTTGGAAACCCCTTCTCTGCTCTGCAATACCTCAAGCAATTCTCACCTCCTCTAGGAATCTAGTGCATTATGTCCAGAAATATCAATGTTGGTGGCTCCAAAAAATCCAACTGTCTATGAAGTCTCAATCACAACAATTCCATGCTGTAATGATCCCCCCGACCAACTTGAGGCTAGGGTACGCCACTCCATAGAAACCACTTATGCTCTGACACCAGTCGGTAACATTCCCAACCATCATGCCCAACCATGCTACTCTAGGGAACACTTTCATTCCCATACTACAGAACATACAGTAGCATACCCAGTAGTCAACTAAGCAATGCCACCTAAATTTACTCTTTAGACTGCTTGAAACTAAAACATATACATACATCACGCTCGCGGAAGCTTTACATCTAAACATAAACAAACAATTACTTTCTGTAACATACAACTTTTATATTAAAATAATAGTAATTACCGATATGCATCATTTACATGAAATTACCTATAAGCACATAAGCAATCATAGTCACATATATGATAAAATCGTAACATAGGCATGTAAATAACAAAACAACATATCCATATATCATACAATTGGTACTTATCTTAGAAAGACTGCCACCAACTACTTACAGATCGTCCATGAACCTCCCATCCATAGACTACACTGTTCATCACTCTCAATAGTGAATCACCCCTGAGCTGGGACTGAACTCCACCCAGGGTAAATGGATTCCTATCCAGGCTAAGGATCATGGACAACAGGAAAGACTCCGTCTCAGGTTCTCACTCAACTAACAGCCTACAACCTCTCATTCCCCATATGCCTGTCCCACCCAAGGAAGTGTGCCCCTTCTCTGCTCAACAGTCCCTCGGCTACCCCACGTCCCTTCGCTAGCTTCAACAACAGGTAGGACCAGAAGTCTCAGAGTGTTGTAGCTGCAGTTTAGCACCTACAGAAATCAATCCCCAACAATTCTCTTGCTCAGAGAACTGCTCACGGGCCTGACAACCCGCTTCTTCAATCTCGGTCCAAGCTAACTAGGTACACCAACCAAAAAGGATGGGGAAACAGGATTTGGAAAGGTGAAATGGATGTCTCAAGGATAATAGAATGTATGAGTGAAATGGTCATGGAGTCATTGAATGGATAATTGAGTGTTTTTTGGAATCACTATGAACTCTTTGTCAAAAGTGATGGTCCGCCTCCTGGTCCCCCTTCTCCCATTCGTAAGGTATCTCTGTGAGAAAAATCCCCCCCCTCAGCTAAGTTTCCCCACGATATGAATGCATGTCCCCAACTTGACACTTGTCATATTGGAAGTTACTTTTGTCCACTTGTCCCCAAATTTAGAACTTAGGATAAACTAATTATCCATACTTTATGTTTTAGGAAATATTAATATATTATTCCCTTGACTTTTGGCCCTCCCTTTCCCTAACTGGTGAAGTTCAGTCCCCCATCTCTTTTATTGTGGTCGGTCTGGGCGCAGTGATGTATTTTATATTAATCATGAGTCATGTACAAAGTAGGTTCTCTAGCTTTTAACATCTAGGCGCGCTGGACTAATTCCAAGACATAAGCATTTCGGCTTATAATACTGGCTCACCAGCCTATAATGCATATTATATACACAAAGGTTCACTAACCTTAATATTGTGTGCACTTAGTTAATGCACGTTGTATCCTCTTTCTTTAAGGTTGCACGCACCTTAGTTACTGTGCACAGTATTAAGAGATGTGCACATTACATCCCTTTACTGCGGAGTATATGCGTGACCATGCCATGAAAGGTGTATTACAAAAATGATGTCTAAACAACTCACTAGCTTAAATATACTTGGATTATATTTACATTTTGGTTCGGCCGAGGGATATTACAATCCCCTCCCCTTATTTATGCACTGTCCTTAGTGCATCATGTACCAATATACAACAAAATTCTCAAAATTCTTCAAAACAATGCGGGTATTCTGCCCGCATTGCATCCTCATGCTCCCAAGTAGCATCTTCAAGTCTGTACTAGGTCCATTGAACCTTTACAAGCCCTATGGATTGATTCCAGAGTTGTTTGATTTTTCGATCCAGGATGCGCACTGGATGCACTTGGAAAGCGCCTTCTTGCTCCACCTGAATAACATTCCAATCAATAACATGATTAGCATCGGGTATATATTTCTTTAGCAATGATACATGGAAGACATTATGAACATACATAGATGCAGGCAATGAAATCATATAAGCAACTGGACCAATCCTCTCTAGGATTTCAAATGGTCCACAAAATCTGGCTGCTAACTTGGTGCAGCTTCCCAGCTTCAGGGAGCTCCTGTTAGCTTTCACTTTCAAGAAAACATGATCACCCACTTTGAATTCTCTGTGGATTCTGTTTTTATTAGCATAACTTTTCTGTCTGTCTTGGGCAACTTTCAAATTCTGCTTAATTTTTAACAATTGGTCCTCCATCTCCTTGGGCAATTCTGGCTTGACTACTGTTCTATCGGTTGGATTATCCCAACTTATTGGAGTATTGCACCTTCTACCGTAAAGTGATTCAAATGGGGTCATTTTCAATGATGCGTGATACCCATTGTTATAAGTGAATTCTACTAAATGTAGGTAGTCTTCCCATTTTGATGGTTTATCCATCACATACATTCTCAACATATCTTCTATCACTCTATTCACTCTCTCTGTCTGTCCATCAGTCTCAGAATGGTAAACTGTACTAAAGTTCAGATTTGTTCTGAATCCATAAATTCGAGGTGAATTTCAGGTCTCTGTCAAACACAATCGTTTTAGGAATTCCATGCAATCGTGCCACTTCCTTCATGAAAATATCAACAACATCCGCTGCTTTGTGAGTAGTTTTTAGTGGAATAAAATGGGCAGATTTTGTAAGCTTGTCTACCACTACCATAATCAAATCATGTAGCTTGCCTTTTCTGGGCAATCCCGTAATAAAATCCATTGTCACCACTTCCCACTTCCATTCAGGAATGGGCAAAGGTTGCAGAAATCCTGCTGGGTGCCTATGCTCTGTTTTAACTTTCTGGCATTCCATACACCTAGCGATGTATTCTGCAATTTCTCTCTTCATACCTGACCAAAAGTATTGGCTCTTGACCATTGCTACGGTTTTCTGATATCCAGGGTGCCCTGCATAAGGAGCATTATGCATCTCATGCAAAATTATACGTTTCAAGTCCTGGACATTTGGTACAAAATTTTGTTCTTGTGCAAAAGTATTCCATATACTCCCAACTTATAAATATCCATCTTCTGAAGTATATTACCATGTTGTAGCATTGGTACCAATTCTCTGTACTACAGATCTGTATTTGCAGCCTCCAAAATTTTTCTTTTAACATCAACCTGATACATGTTGATGGCTGTAGCACGTAGTTCATGCACCCTCTTACTGAGTGCATTAGCCACTTTATTTTCTTTCCCTTTGATATTCTTTATATAAAAGTTATATTCGCTTATAAATTCCAACCATCTGCTTTGCCTAGCATTTAGATTTGGCTGATCAAATAAATATTGCAGGCCATTGTGGTCTGTTCTTAGCTCAAACCTTTTTCCCATGAGGTAGTGTCTCCATTTCCTCAGGGCATGCACTATGGATGCCAACTCCAAATCATGAGTGGCATAGTTTCTTTCATGCTCTTTCAACTTCCTTGATTCATAATATATCATGAATCCATTTTGAATGAGGAATCCACCCAGTCCTTCATTACATGCATCTATGCATACAATGAAATATTCATTTGGGTCTGCAATCCTTAGTATTGGAGCACTTGTCAATAATTGTTTCAAATGTTGGAAACTCCTTTCACAGTCCGACGTGCACTGAAACTTCATACCCTTTCTTTGCAAGGAAGTGATTGGGTGTGCTATCTTCGAGAATCCTCCAATGAATCGCCTGTAGTAACCTGCAAGGCCCATGAAACATCTGACCTCTGTCACATTCTTTGGTGCTGGCCATTCTCTAATGGATTCTACCTTCTCAGGGTCCACTGCTATCCCATCTTTTGATATGATATGCCCCAAATTATCAATTCATTTCTGATAAAATGAGCACTTGATCAATTTGGCATACAACGAATGTTCCCTTAATACTTGCAACACCATCCTCAAATGATGTTCATGCTCTTCCTCTGACTTGGAATATATAAGAATTTCATCCAAAAATACAATGACAAACTTGTCCAAATACTCTCGGAAAACACCATTCATTAAGCACATGAAAACAACTAGTGCATTTGACAATCCAAATGGTACCACTGTGAAATCATAATGACCATACCTTGTCCTGAAGGCAGTCTTGCTAATATATTCTTCTTTAATTCTTACCTGATGGTATCCTGATCTGAGATCTATCTTTGAAAATATCCTTGCATCCTTCAATTGATCAAAGAGGTCATCAATCCTTGGTAGAGGATATTTGTTCTTAACAGTCACTTTATTCAATTGTCTGAAGTCAATACACAATCTTAACGTTCCATCTTTCTTTTTCACAAACAATACTGGGGCACCCCAAGGTGATACACTTGGGCGTATATACCCCATTTTCAGCAGTTCTTCAAGCTGCATTTGCAACTCCTTCAATTTTGGTATACTCATTCTGTAAGGAGTCTTTTATACTGGTGCTGCTCCAGGCATCAAATCTATAGAGAAATCAATGTCTCTCCTTGGGGGTAGTCCTGGTACTTCCTTGAATACATATTCAAACTCTTTCAGGACTGCATAATCCTCCAAATTTGGCACCCTGACTTTAGGTGTCTCCTCCGCATGAGCTGCAAATATTTGACATCCTCTTCTATAACATTTCTTCAGCTGTAGTGCTGAAATTTCTCTAATAGTTACTGTCCTGGGAATTCCCTGCACTTCCTTTGGTTCCCTTCTTCATCCAAGCAAGTGAATTCTTTATTATGACAATCCAATAGAGCATGATGTGGGTCCAACCAATCCATCCCAATTAAACAGTCATAGGAACCTAAGGGTAAGATGTTCAAATCTTCCCTGGTATTTATTCCATTCATGTCTATGAGGCAGGACTTAACAGTCTCATTAAATTTTCTTCTGGCTCCTATAGCCAGTTGCACCAACCAGGATTTCCCATGCTTGCTTCTTGGCAATTGCAAACTTTCCACCATCTTAGGGTCTATATAGCTATGGCTAGCTTCTGAATCAATTAAAATAGCAAGGGTTTGGTTGTTGATCATACCTTCCAATTCAATCATGTGGGATTGATACTCTGCTTGCTTGTTGTCTAGGGTTTCATAAATCCTTGGCACATTTCTTCCCATGTCCTCTACTGTCTCAGCTCATTGTACATTGTGAACAACCCTACCTTTTTCGCCTCTGTGAGGACAATCTCTGAACCTATGGTCTCCTTTACAACCCCAACATTGCATAGGTGGTTGTCTTGGCCCTTGACTCCCTGTGTCAATCACTTTGGTTTCCTTATGCGTTTGCTTCCATTGTGGATTATTTATGAAGAATGGTGGATTAGCTCCCTTCTTCCTCTGATCCATCTTGAATTTCTTATTGTCTTCCCAAGCCTTTTGGAAAGCTGGTCTTGCTTTCAGCTAGTCATATAAGAATTTAGCTCTCCTTATGGTCTCTTTTAATGTCTTGGGACCATCATACTGTATTTTGTCACTGATGAACGATGAAAATCCACTTAAGTACCATTGAATCTTGATTGTCTCATCCTTAATGAAAGAGACATACTTCAACAGTTTCTGAAGCCTTCTCTCATATTCATCTATGGTCATACTTCCAAGCTTGAGTTCAAAGAACTCTTTCATTTTCTTGTCATAGTATCTCTTGGTCAAGTACTTCTTCTCAAAATACTTCTTGAATTCTCTCCAAGTAACACTTTTCTCTACAATGTGTTGTACCTGCACAAGTTGATCTCACCACATGGAGGCCTTTCATTTGAGTTGATAGATATCGATTCTACCTTCATCATGAGAAGAATAATTATGCAATTGAAAATACTTCCTCATGCCTAGCAACCATGTTTCGACATCTTCATCCTTCTTGTGCTCACCATCAAATGTAGGAGGTTTGATTTTGTTCATTTTTCCTCACAGCTCATCCACCCAAGATCTCTTATACCTTTTGACAGGGGATAGACTTGAGTTGTTGCCTACTCTCTTATGGGAATGCCTATGGGGATGATGGTGATGTCTACTAGCACTTTTTACTTCTCCCTTCTCCTCTGAAGATTTGTGACTCTCAGATCTACTTGAGTCACTCTCCTTAACCAATTTCTTCTTTATTCTGTTCAAACCTTCCAATAGCTTCATGTTGAAGTCATCCTGCTGCTCTTTGGTTTTCATAATCCTTTCATTATTAGATTTATGGATTTGGACATCCTTCTACAAATTCTTAATGGTCTCAGCCATATTCATATCTTCATTCCTTTCTTCTCCATGTCCGTTGGAGTTCGTTCCTTCCATGCCCAAATGGACATCCATCCCTCTTCTCTTCTTTGGATGACTGTAATTCCCCTGTGCCTCTTCCATTCCTATGAAATCTACACTGGTTTGACCTGACTGAGTTGTTGTTAATTCTGCAAAATGTGTAGCCATCGAAACTAGTCAGACTAACAAATCAACAATTCACGAGAATATGAACCATTTCGATTCAACATACACATCAACATTATCACTCCTAGTTTCTTCGTGTTATCACCATGACAATTTTAGATAAGACCCAAGTCTCAAGAAAATTTATGCGCAATGCCTTCCGAGATACACTTGCGCAAGAAGGTGGTTTTGTCGAAACCAATTTTGCCAAGACATGGTATTACGCGTCTCAACATGTCAAATCCACCACTGGTGGAGCAGGGGATGGCTAGTCAGATCAACCTGCTTCATTTATTCGGTACTTTTCAACCATGTGACGTCAGCTGAACGCCACCATGTAACGAACTCAAAAGCTAATCATTCAAAATGGATTGGCCAAGCATGGCAACCCAATGCTCTTTGTACGTAATCTGTCTGCGCTTCATAAATGGAGTTCTATAATTACCACTTCCCAAGTATGAAGATATCTACGTATCCATAACCATAGTAATCTTCAAGCTGCTCAACTTCCTGCTCTTTGTAAAGACACATTTTGGTATCCCCACCCTGAGATACATGGACAAAGCTAAGTTGAGTGAGACTGGTTATTCAAGCAACATTCTAGGCTTTCCTGCAACCAAGGAGGAAAGGGTCCTTTTGCACCTTCTAGCAACTAAGTTCCACATAGATCTGGTTATAGACTCACGATTGGAAGTCAAGTGGAATCCCACTATAAAGGATTTAGTCATCAACAGGCCAGCCGCTAAGAAGAAAAGGAGTAAGCGGCATAAGAAGGAGGAATCTACAGTTGAAGCGGCCGAAAGTGTTGGAGAAAATCAACCGGTTTGGTTAGAATCTTCTTTAAAGGTAGATATCGCTAAGCTGAAGTAAGTCTTCAACTAATATAAGCATGTATCAATGAATTTTGAACAGCCAGTAGCAGAGGTAAAGAGTACAAGAGATGATAGGCCTGTTCTTGAACGACCCTTTTTACAACAGGCTAACTATTGTCATCGCCCTTTTGTAATTTTGTGATTAATATGATTATATAAATACAGAAACGGATTTTAGACTGTTTTATTACAATTTCTATCTAGTGATGTTATGACTCTTGTTTTCTTTTATAATAAGTTTTTCTTGTAATCTTATATTTTATTTTCATTTTTCTAAATCGGAAGAAATTAAAATTTGGAATTCTTTTTAATTAATGCTTCAATGTGGTTACATGTTTATTTTTCTTTTATTATTATGCAATTTAAACTCAACCTCCTTGCCTTCCAAGCGAATTCGCGCACAATAACTTGACCTGTTCATTTATATTATCATGCATAGCAATATTACAAGGTAAACGCTTCTCCGCGCACCTAAATCTACTGCACATTTCTTCTTCTTCGTACGGACTACTTACGTGCACTACTCTAGTGTTGTGTGCCAAAATCCACTGCACATAGTTTCGATACTGCGCACTGATATTCCACATGCATTTTCGTCCTATGCATGCACCATGTCAAGTTTAACATATTCCTTCATGCTCAAATATCTGTGCACACTACTGAATACACCATCGTGAAACAACTTATACTCATACTTATGCGCGTACCAACAAAAATCCTCTGCGTTAAGAAATACTTGCGCACCCCTTGTGCACCTTACTATGTGTGTTCTTACCGCGCAAGGCTAATTTCAGCGCGTGCATCTACACATAATAATCTTCCGCACGACACCACAATTTACGCGCACACTAGCACGCCATCGTTTCCCGCGTAGTGCCAAATTTACCATGCGCACCAGTACGCCAACCTTTTCCAAGGACACTCTATGACTCTAATTTTGGTCACTTTGAAGTTACTTTTCTATGAATATTCACTTCAATTTCACCCGTCTGGCCCATCCAAGCTTAGTGTTGAACTGAGGCTCTGATACCATACTGTAACGATCCCCCCGACCAACCTGAGGCTAGGGTATGCCACTCCAGAGAAACCACTCATGCTCTAATGCCAGTCAGTAACATTCCCAGCCATCAGGCTAGGCCATGCTACTCTAGGGAACACTTTCGTTCCCATACTGCGGAACATACAGTAGAATACCCAATATTCAACCAAGCAATGCCACCTAAATTTACTCTTTAGACTGCATGCAACTAAAACATATACATACAACACGCTCACGAAATCTTTACATCTAAACATAAACAAACAATTACTTTTTGTAACATACGACTTTTATATTAAAATAACAGTAATTATCGATATGCATCATTTACAAGAAATTACCCATAAACACATAAGTAATCATAGTCACATATATGATAAAATCGTAACATAGGCATGTAAATAACAAAACAACATATCCATATATCATACAATTGGTACTTATCTTAGAAATACTGTCACCAACTGCTTACAAACTGTCCACAAACCTCCCAGCCAAAGACTACACTGTTCATCACTCTCAACACTGGATCACCCCCGAGCTAGGACTGAACTCCACCCAGGATAAAGGGATTCCTATCCAGGCTAAGGCTCATGGACAATAGGAAAGAATCTATCTCAGGTGATCACTCAACTAACAACCTACAACCTCTCATTCCCCACATGCCTTTCCCACCCAAGGAAGTGTGCCCCTTCTCTTCTAAACAGTCCCTCGGTTGCCCCACTTCCCTTCCAGGGATTCAACAACATGCCATATCGAAAGTCTCAGAGTGCTGTAGATGCAGTTTAGCACCTACGAAAATCAATCCCTAGCAATTCTCTTGCTCAGAGAACTACTCACGAGCCTCACAACCCGCTTCTTCAATCCCTCTCCAAGCTAACCAGGTACACCAATAAAAAAGGATGGGGAAACAAGCTTCGGAAAGGTGAAATGACTGTCTCAAGGATAATGAAATGTATGAGTGGAATGGTCATGGAGTCATTGAATGGATAACTAAGTGTGTTTTGGAATCACTGTGAACTCTTTTTCAAAAGTGACGGTTCGCTTCCTGGTCCCCCTTCCCCCGTTCGTAAGGTATCTCTGTGAGAAAAATCCCCCCCTGAGCTAAGTTTCCCCACGATATGAATGCATGTCCCCAACTTGACAGTTGTCATATCAGAAGTTACTTTTGTCCACTTGTCCCCAACTTTATAACTTAGGATAAACTAATTATCCATACTTTATGTTTTAGGAAATATTAATATAATATTCCCTTGACTTTTGGCCCTCCCTTTCCCTAACTGGTGAAGTTCAGTCCCCCATCTCTTTTATCGTGGTTGGTCTATGCACAGTGATGTATTTTATATTAATTATGAGTCATGTACAAAGTAGGCTCTCTAGCCTTTAACATCTAGGCGCACTGGTCTAGTTCCAAGACATAAGCATTCTAGCTTATAATACTGGCTCACAAGCCTATAATGCATATTATATACACAAAGGTTCGCTGACCTTAATATTGTGCGCACTTAGTTACTACGTGTTTTATCCTCTGTCTTTAAGGTTGCACGCACCTTAGTTACTGTGCGCAGTATTCAGAAATGTGCACATTACATCCCTTTACTGCCCAGTATATGCGCGCACCATGCCATGAAAGGTGTATTACAAACATGATGTCTAAACAACTCACTAGCTTAAATATACTTGGATTATATTTACATTTGGGTTCATTCGAGGGATATTACACATGCCCATGCTTATAGGCCATTTTGTATCATATATACATGACATGCATCCCCAAACTTACATCACATAAATAAAAGTCTCATCCGTACAAGTTAATGGTGAACTCAATACATAAACAAAGAGTGAACACAATCTGTGCACTAAATAGGTATTATGCTAGAATGATATAAGGAATGGAGAATTCCCCAAACCCAAGGACTTAGTATGCATGTGTTGAACTCACTACTTGGAACCCAAAGAACTCCACCTAAGTCCTTGGCACACCTTCCCATGAATATTTTTCCTTTAGTTTACTTTAAGGTACGTGGACAATAAAATAATATAATTTATACTTTATCCACTTTGGGCCCCCCTTAAACCCCTCTCACATATAAATATTAATAAAATATTATAACCTTTAGAATTTGGTTGAACAACAAAGATGAGTCAATTCCCTCTCATGGATTCATGGCCCTGATGTTTCATCCCTCTCATACTGCAACCAACAATGTTTTTTTATTATTAAATTTGATACAAAATATACATAAATTGGCCCTTGGCCATATTATCAGGCTTACAAGTCTATATAACATATATGTACAATTACAATTCTTGAGGATTAAAATTGGGGTGTTACATTCCCCTCTCCCTTAATTTTGAACTGTCTATAGTGCACATCACTGTATAGGTGTCCATATCTAAAATTTTTACATAAAAAATCAAAATAGTTGTGGGTATGTCTCACACATGGAATATTCTAGCTCCCATGTCACATCCTTAGGGTCATAATAGGTCCATTGAACCTTTACCTACCTGATGAATTTGTTTTGGAGAAATTTAACTTTCCATTCTAGGGTACATGTTGTCTCCACTTGAATCAAATTCCAATCAATGACATGATTAGGTTCACGTACTTACTTTTTCAATAAAGATACATGAAATACATTATGCACATTCATGGAAGTAGGAAATGAAAGCATGTATGCAACTGGCCCTATCTTATCCAATATCTCAAATGGCCCACAAAATCTAGCTACCAACTTAATACAACTGCTCAATTTTAATGAGCTCTTCTTGGGATTCACTTTCAATAACACATGTTCTACCACTTTGAATGATCTATCTATTCTACCTTTGTTTGCATATATTTTCAGTCTGTCCCGAGCTTATTTTAAATTCAGCTTGATTTTCACTATCTTCTCTTCCATAACCTTAAGCATCTATAGCCCATACATTACTATGTGTGTTTGATTGTCCCGACTCACTGGAGTGTTACATTTTCTGTCATACAAAGCTTCAAATGGGCTCATATTTAATGAGGCCTAATACCCATTGTTCTATGCAAAATCCACCAAATCTAGGTACTCTTCCAAGTTGGATGGCTTATCCATCACATACATCCTCAACATGTGTTCAATCACTTAATTAAATCTCTTTGTCTTCCATTTGTCTGTGGGTGATATGCTATATTGAAGTTCATTTTTTTGCCAAACCCTTGAACAATCCCTTCCAAAAGTTTGAGGTAAACTTGGAATCTCGATTTGACACAATTACCTTGGGCACCCCATGTAGCCTGGAAATTTATTTCATGTAAATATCAACAATGTTGGCTGCCTTATGTTTCATCTTGACTAGAATAAAATGTAAATCCTTATTTAACTCATCCACCACCACCATTATTGAGCAGCCTTGTTTTCCTAGGAAACTTGGCGAAGAATTCAATTGTGACTACCTCCCACTTCTGTGTTAGAATTGGAAATGGATGCATCAAAATTGTTGGGTGTCTATGCTCAAACTTCACCCTTTGTAATTCCATACATTTGGCTGTGTAATCAATCACATCCTTCTTCTTTCATGGCCAAAAATATTGGCTCGTTATTGCTATAATGGTTTTCTAATAACCTAGGTGTCCAACATACAAAATATCATGTGTCTCCTTTAATATCAAATTCCTTAATTCATTTGAATTTGGAACATATACTGTTTTTTTGTGCATTAATATTCCATCATATCTCATCTCATACTCTTTGTACTTTGATTGTAAATTACCTTTCTATATGTTATCCTTGACTTGTAAATAATGTTGCTCTAAATTTGCAGATCCTAAATTCTGTCTTTTAAGTAAGACCTGTACATACTTATGGATATAGCATGCATATCATGCACCCTCCTAATGAGTGCATCAACTACTTTATTATACTTTCCCTTGATGTTCTTGATATCAAAGTCCTATTCTCTAAGAAATTCCAGGAATCTATTTTTTCTGGCATTCAATGTTGTCTGCTCAAATAAATGTTTTAGACCACTATAGTCTATCCTCAACTCAAACTTTTTTCCGATGAGATAATGCCTCCACATATTTAAAGCATGAAATATGACTCCCAACTCTAGGTCATGTGTTTTAATATCCCCAACTATGCTAGGATAGGATATTGGAGATTTTTTCAAACAATTTGCATTACCCGTATTCTTTATGGAGTAATCTGTTTACAACAAATTACACAATTCTACCACTAAACATTTTGTCAAACATATTGCATGCAATTCAAATACTCATAATATGGATAAAACACATGGATATTTTGTTATGAATGGAACCCAAAGTACAATGTTTAATGGATGCTATGTCAGTTGCAATACAACACTGAAAATGCACGATATCAAACCAAAAACTTGGAAGATACCACGGTCACCACCAGAAATACCATGAATCTGCACCTCCAAACTGATATCAAACCACAAATGAAGATCAGTTGAATATCCTAGATGGATCCTCCTCCCTGTCTAGATAGGATGAATATTGCACCACCAAAACTAAACTGCAATGGAAGGATTTTTCCATACCCTAACAAAAACCTTGGCTCCAAGAGAACTCCAAAGTGAACAATCCAAAGCTCTTCACTTTGAACAAAAACCTTGGCATGTTAGGAAAGATTGCACTTCATTGAAATTGTAGAGATTGCATCTTGAGAACAAAATTTAGAAGCATACCATCTCTTTGAAAATCAAGACTATTACTTAGCGTTGTTTTTATAATTGCTTTATATATATATATATGCTGAGTCATTATACCATCAGTTTCACGACCGCACCTCTTGAGTAAGTAGAAGCCATTAAAATTAACACTAAATAATTAAAATTGACTAGAAATGATTTTATTTTTTAGAGTACACGAACAAGTTTAGGACCTAGGGCCTTGGAATAGGATTTTGTGATTAAAATTCTCCGAGTCTATAAAACTCAATGTATGTGTCTGACTAGGGAGTGTTGAAATCCATTGTGTAATTGGTGTCCTCGAGAGGCTCCACTCACACTGAAGTTAAGCACGAGGTCACGTGAAGTTGGTTGCAAATATATCGCTCTAATACCTTCCTAGCGTTAGATATATTTTTGGGGTTATATTCACATTTGGGGGTTTCACTAGTGCCTTTAACTCCTTGAGAGGCGGTTCTTTCGAGATTTTAGGATTTTCTACCTTTCACATATGGTGGACTGGACCTGCAACTATTCGCCTGAGCATTGGTTATACCATGGTGAATTTAGTTGCTTGACCTAGGTATCCACATAGGTTTCTTTAAAGGTTATTCTGCAGGTACCCTGAGTCAGATAGGGATCAAACAACACACAGATTTTATGGAGGATTTTCTCTCCAGAGGAATCTGACCTACTGTGTTGTGAAGCTTATGAGGGTCCTTATAACTAATTCTGTAACCTTCACTCTATTTTGAGAGGTTCCTTCAACTATTATATCCTGTTTGTGTGCATTGGCCTCTAGCTTCATTTAGGAATGTTATATTTATTTATTAGTTGGCATTAGGATTTTGTATTACATTCTGAGTTCTAAGCCATCATGGAGCAAGACCAGCCCACCCGTCGGTCTCTTTGTCTTCTGAATCAACCACCACAGTTTGGTATTATACCAAAGTCTCATTCTAAAAGGCGCAGAATTAATATATGTGGTACATATATCTCCACCACCCAGAATCACAATTGTACTACCATGAGTACTAAGTCATATATGAATGTATCAGGAATCCCTTCGACTCCAACATCCACTATGATTAGTGGGGTCCCCTCGAATCCCTCATCATCAGTTGTTTGTATCCCTGAGGCTCCCTCGCCTAATGCTACCCAACCCATGGTCTCTACTCAGCCCATGGGAATGAATCCTTTTGTATTCCTAAGAAGTACATCGAATCATAATACCTAGTCAATGCCTTGGGCCTCTAATCCTTTCTCTTTTGGTATGCCAGACATGAATTTGCACTTGTCATCCTCTATTTCCATGTCTCATGTGCAAGATACCAGATATATAAAATATGCAGAACAGAAACGAAATGCTAGAAATGACAGAATAACAGTAAAATATCCAGCATAATCTTCACAATACACAGAAATGATATTCGAAATAGCAACAGAAATAGCACTTGAATCAGATAGCAATGTCCACAGGCCTCTTCG
>JASDQU010012895.1:94471-115962 GCA_032191745.1 Picea mariana | reverse complement strand
AGGAAATATTAATATAATATTCCCTTGACTTTTGGCCCTCCCTTTCCCTAACTGGTGAAGTTCAGTCCCCCATCTCTTTTATTGTGGTCGGTTTGTGCGCAGTGATGTATTTTATATTAATCATGAGTCATGTACAAAGTATGCGCTCTAGCCTTTAACATCTAGGCGCGCTGGCCTAATTCCAAGACATAAGAATTTCGGATTATAATACTGGCTCACTAGCCTATAATGCATATTATATACACAAAGGTTCGCTGACCTTAATATTGTGTGCACTTATTTAATGCACACTGTATCCTATTTCTTTAAGGTTGCGTGCACCTTAGTTACTATGCACGGTATTAAGAAATGTGCACATTACATCCCTTTACTGCGGAGTATATGCGTGACCATGCCATGAAAGGTGTATTACAAAAATGATGTCTAAACAACTCACTAGCTTAAATAAACTTGGATTATATTTACATTTGGGTTCGGTCGAGGGATATTACAATCCCCTCCCCTTATTTATGCACTGTCCTTAGTGCATCATGTACCAATATACAACAAAATTCTCAAAATTCTTCAAAACAATGTGGGTATTCTGCCCGCATTGCATCCTCATGCTCCCAAGTAGCATCTTCAAGTCTGTACCAGGTCCATTGGACCTTTACAAGCCCTATGGCTCGATTCCAGAGTTGTTTGATTTTTTGATCCAGGATGCGCACTGGATGCACTTGGAAAGCGCCTTCTTGCTCCACCTGAATAACATTCCAATCAATAACATGATTAGCATCTGGTATATATTTCTTTAGCAATGATACATGGAAGACATTATGAACATACATAGATGCAGGCAATGAAATCATATAAGCAACTGGACCAATCCTCTCTAGGATTTCAAATGGTCCACAAAATCTGGCTGCTAACTTGGCGTAGCTTCCCAGCTTCAGGGAGCTCCTGTTAGCTTTCACTTTCAATAAAACATGATCACCCACTTTGAATTCTCTGTGGATTTTGTTTTTATCAGCATAACTTTTCTGTCTGTCTTGGGCAACTTTCAAATTCTGCTTTATTTTTAACATTTGGTCCTCCATCTCCTTGAGCAATTCTGGCTCGACCTACTGTTCTATCGGTTGGATTATCCCATCTTATTGGAGTATTTCACCTTCTACCGTAAAGTGATTCAAATGGGATCATTTTCAATGATGCCTGATACCCATTGTTATAAGTGAATTCTACTAAATGTAGGTAGTCTTCCCATTTTGATCATTTATCCATCACATACATTTTCAACATATCTTCTATCACTTTATTCACCCTCTCTGTCTATCCATCAGTCTCAGGATGGTAAACTGTACTAAAGTTCAGATTCATTCTGAATCCTTTGAACAATCCTTTCCAGAAATTCGAGGTGAATTTCAGGTCTCTGTCAGACACAATTGTTTTAGGAATTCCGTGCAATCGTGCCACTTCCTTCATGAAAATATCAACAACATCTGCTGCTTTGTGAGTAGTTTTTAGTGGAATAAATGGGAAGATTTTGTAAGCTTGTCTACCACTACCATAATCAAATTATGTAACTTGCCTGTTCTGGGCAATCCCGTAATAAAATCCATTGTCACCACTTCCCACTTCCATTCAGGAATGGGCAAAGGTTGCATAAATCCTGCTGGGTTCCTATGCTCTGTTTTAACTTTCTGGCATTCCATACACCTAGCAATGTATTCTACAATTTCTCTCTTCATACCTGGCCAAAAGTATTGGCTCTTGACCGTTGCTACAGTTTTTTGATATTCAGGGTGCCCTGCATAAGGAGCATCATGCATCTCATGCAAAATTATACGTTTCAAGTCCTGGACATTTGGTACAAAATTCTGTTCTTGTGCAACAATATTCCATATACTCTTAACTTATAAATATCCATCTTCTGAAGTATCTTACCATGTTATAACATTGCTACCAATTCTCTGTACTGCAGATATGTATTTGCAGCCTCCATAATTTTTCTTTTAACATCAGTCTGATACATGCTGATGGCTGTAGCACGTAGTTCATGCACCCTCCTGCTGAGTGCATTAGCCACTTTATTTTCTTTCCCTTTGATATGATTTATATCAAATTTATATTCGCTTAGAAATTCTAACCATCCGCTTTGCCTAGCATTTAGATTTGGCTGATCAAATAAATATTGCAGGCCATTGTGGTTTGTTCTTAGCTCAAACCTTTTTCCCATGAGGTAGTGTCTCCATTTCCTCAGGGCATGCACTATGGCTGCCAACTCCAAATCATGAGTGACATAGTTTCTTTCATGCTCTTTCAACTTCCTTGATTCATAATATATCATGAATCCATTTTGACTGAGGAATCCACCCAGTCCTTCATTACATGCATCTGTGCATACAATGAAATCTTCATTTGGGTTTGCAATCCTTAGTATTGGAGCACTTGTCAATAATTGTTTCAAATGTTGGAAACTCCTTTCACAGTCCGATGTCCACAGAAACTTCCTACCCTTTCTTTGCAAGGAAGTGATTGGGTGTGCTATCTTCGAGAATCCTCCATTGAATCTCCTGTAGTAACCTGCAAGGCCCATGAAAGATCTGACCTCTGTCACATTCTTTGGTGCTGGCCATTCTCTAATGGCTTCTACCTTCTCAGGGTCCACTGCTATCCCATCTTTTGAGATGATATGCCCCAAATTATCAATTTGTTTCTAATAAAATGAGCACTTGATCAATTTGGCATACAACTGATGTTCCCTTAATACTTGCAACACCATCCTCAAATGATGTTCATGCTCTTCCTCTGACTTGGAATATATAAGAATGTCATCCAAAAATACAATGTCAAACTTGTCCAAATACTCTCGGAAAACAACATTCATTAAGCACATGAAAACAACTAGTGCATTTGACAATTCAAATGGTACCACTGTGAAATCATAATGACCATACCTTGTCTTGAAGGCAGTCTTGCTAATATATTCTTCTTTAATTCTTACCTGATGGTATCCTGATCTGAGATCTATCTTTGAAAATATACTTGCATCCTTCAAGTGATCAAAGAGGTCATCAATCCTTGGTAGAGGATATTTGTTCTTAACAGTCACTTTATTCAATTGTCTGAAGTCAATACACAATCTTAATGTTCCATCTTTCTTTTTCACAAACAAGACTGGGGCACCCCAAGGTGATACACTTGGGAATATATACCCCCTTTTCAGCAGTTCTTCAAGCTGCATTTGCAACTCCTTCAATTTTGGTATACTCATTCTGTAAGGAGTCTTTGATACTGGTGCTGCTCCAGGCATCAAATCTATAGAGAAATCAATGTCTCTCCTTGGGAGTAGTCCTAGTACTTCCTTGAATACATATTCAAACTCTTTCAGAACTGCATAATCCTCCAAATTTGGCACCTTGTCTTTAGGTGTCTCCTCCGCATGAGCTGCAAATATTTGACATCCTCTTCTATAACATTTCTTCAGCTGTAGTGCTGAAATTTCTCTAACGGTTACTGCCCTGGGAATTCCTTGCACTTTCCTTTAGTTCCCTTCTTCATCCAAGCAAGTGAATGATTTGTTATGACAATCCAATAGAGCATGATGTGGGTCCAACCAATCCATCCCAATTAAACAGTCATAGGAACCTAAGGGTAATATGTTCAAATCTTCCCTGGTATTTAGTCCATTCATGTCTATGAGGCAGGACTTAACAATCTCATTAACTTTTCTTCTGGCTCCTGTAGCCAGTTGCACCAAATAGAATTTCCCATGCTTGCTTCTTGGCAATTGCAAACTTTCCACCATCTTAGGGTCTATATAACTATGCCTAGCTCCTGAATCAATTAAAATAGCAAGGGTTTGGTTGTTGATCATACCTTCCACTTCAATCATGTGGGATTGATACTTTGCTTGCTTGTTGTCCAGGGCTGCATAAATCATTGGCACATTTCTTCCCATGTCCTCTACTGTCTCAGCTCATTGTACATTGTGAACAACCCTACCTTTTTCGCCTCTGTGAGGACAATCTCTGAACCTATGGTCTCCTTTACAACCCCAACATTGCATAGGTGGTTGTCTTGGCCCTTGACTCCCTGTGTCAATCACTCTGGTTTCCTTATGCGTTTGCTTCCATTGTGGATTATTTATGAAGAATGGTGGATCATCTCCCTTCTTCCTCTGATCCATCTTGAATTTCTTATTGTCTTCCCAAGCCTTCTGGAAAGATGGTCTTGCTTTCAGCTGGTCATATAAGCATTTAGCTCTCCTTATGGTCTCTTCTAATGTCTTGGGACCATCATACTGTATTTTTTCACTGATGAATGATGAAAATCCACTTAAGTACCGTTGAATCTTGATTGTCTCATCCTTAATGAAAGAGACATACTTCAACAGTTCCAGAAGCCTTCTCTCATATTCATCTATGGTCATACTTCCAAGCTTGAGTTCAAAGAACTCTTTCATTTTCTTGTCATAGTATCTCTTGGTCAAGTACTTCTTCTCAAAATACTTCTTGAATTCTCTCCAAGTAAAACTTTTCTCTACAATGTGTTGTACCTGCACAAGTTGATCCCACCACATGGAGGCCTTTCCTTTGAGTTGATAGATAATGATTCTACCTTCATCATGAGAAAAATAATTATGCAATTGAAAATACTTCCTCATGCCTAGCAACCATGTTTCGACATCTTCATCCTTCTTGTGCTCACCATCAAATGTAGGAGGTTTGATTTTGTTCATTTTTCCTCGCAGCTCATCCACCCAAGATATCTTATACCTTTTGAAAGGGGATAGACTTGAGTTGTTGCCTACTTTCTTATGGGAATGCCTATGGGGATGATGGTGATGTCTACTAGCACTTTTTACTTCTCCCTTCTCCTCTAAAGATTTGTGACTCTCAGATCTACTTGAGTCACTCTCCTTAACCAATTTCTTCTTTATTCTATTCAAACCTTCCAATAGCTTCATGTTGAAGTCATCCTGCTGCTCTTTGGTTTTCATAAGCCTTTCAATATCAGATTTATGGATTTGGACATCCTTCTACAAATTCTTAATGGTCTCAGCCATATTCATATCTTCATTCCTTTCTTCTCCATGTCCGTTGGAGTTTGTTCCTTCCATGCCCAAATGGACATCCATCCCTCTTCTCTTCTTTGGATGGCTGTAATTCCCCTGTGCCTCTTCCATTCCTATGAAATCTGCATTGGTTTGACCTGACCGAGTTGTTGTTAATTCTACAAAACGTGCATCCATCGAAACTAATCAGACTAAGAAATCAACAATTCACGAGAATATGAACCATTTCAATTCAACATACACATCAGCATTATCACTCCTGGTTTCTTGGTGTTATCACCATGAAAATTCTAGATAAGACCCAAGTCTCAAGAACGTTGATGCACAATGCCTTCCGAGATACACTTGCGCAATAAGGTGGTTTTGTCGAAACCAGTTTCGCCAAGACATGGTATTACGCGTCTCAACATGTCAAATCCACCACTGGTGGAGCGGGCAATGGCTAGTCAAATCACCCTGCTTTATTCGTTCATTACTTTGCAACCATGTGACGTCAGCTGAACGCCACCATGTAACGAACTCAAAAGATAATCATTCGAAATGGATTGGCCAAGCATGGAAACCCAACGCTCTTTGTACGTAATCTGTCTGTGCTTCATAAATGGAGTTCTATAATTACCACTTCCCAAGTATGAAGATATATGTGTATCCATAACCATAGTAATCTTCAAGCTGCTCGACTTCCTGTTCTCTGTAAAGACACATTTCGGTATCCCCACCCTGATATACATGGACAAAGCTAAGTCGAGTGAGACTGGTTATTCAAGCAACATTCTAGGCTTTCCCGCGACCAAGGAGGAAAGGGTCCTTTTGCACCTTCTAGCAACTAAGTTCCACACAGATCCGGTTATAGACTCGTGATTGGAAGTCAGGTGGAATCCCACTATAAAGGATTTAGTCATCAACAGGCCAACCGCTAAGAAGAAAAGGAGTAAGAAGCATAAGAAGGAGGAATCTACGGTTGAAGCGGCCGAAAGTGTTGGAGAAAATCAACCGGTCTGGTTAGAATCTTCTTTAAAGGTAGATATCACTAAGCTGAAGTAAGTCTTCAACTAATATAAGCATGTATCAACGAATTTTGAATAGCCGGTAGCGGAGGTAAAGAGTACAAGAGATGATAGGCTTGTTCTTCAACGTCTCTTTTTACAATAGGCTAACTGTTGTCATCGCCCTTTTGTAATTTTGTGATTAATATGATTATATAAATATAGAAACGGATTTTAGACTGTTTTATTACAATTTCTATCTAGTGATGTTATGACTCTTGTTTTCTTTTATAATAAGTTTTTCTTGTAATCTTATATTTTATTTTCATTTGTCTAAATCAGAAGAAATTAAAATTTGGAATTCTTTTTAATTAATGCTTCAATATGGTTATGTGTTTATTTTTCTTTTATTATTATGCAATTTAAACTTAGACTCCTCGCCTTCCAAGAGAATTCACGCACATTAACTTGACCTGTTCATTTATATTATTGTGCATATCAATATTACAAGGTAAACGCTTCTCCGTGCACCTAAATCTACTGTGCATTTCTTCTTCGTCGTACCGACTACTTACGCGCACTACTCTGGCGTTGTGCGCCAATATCCACTAGACACAGTTTCGATACTGCACACTGATATTCCACATGCATTTTCATCCTATGCATGCACCATGTCAAGTTTAACATATTCCTTCACTCTCAAATATCTGTGCACACTACTAAATACACCGTCGCGAAACAACTTATACTCATACTTATGCGCGTACCAACAAAACTCCTCAGCATTAAGCAATACTTGTGTGCCCCATGTGCACCTTACTATGTGTGTTCTTACTGTGCAAGGCTAATTTCAGCGTGTGCATCTACACATAATAATTTTCTGCACGGCACCACAATTTATTGCACACACTGGCACGCCACGGTTTCCCATGCGGTGTCAAATTTACCACGTGCTCCAGTACCCAAACCTTTTCCAAGGACACTCTATGACTCTAATTCTGGTCACTTTGAAGTTACTTTTCTGTGAATATTCACTTCAATTGCACCCTTCTGGCCCATCCAAGCTCAGTGTTGAACTAAGGCTCTAATACCATACTGTAACGATCCCCTCGACCAACCTGAGGCTGGGGTATGCCACTCCAGAGAAACCACTCATGCTTTGACGCCAGCTAGTAACATTCCCAACCATTAGGCCAGGCCATGCTACTCTAGGGAACACTTTCATTCCCATACTGCGGAACATACAGTAGAATACCCAATAGTCAACTAAGCAATGCCACCTAAATTTACTCTTTAGAATGCATGCAACTAAAACATATACATACAACACGCTCACGAAATATTTACATCTAAACATAAACAAACAATTACTTTTTGTAACATACGACTTTTATATTAAAATAACAGTAATTACTGATATGAATCATTTACAAGAAATTACCCATAAGCACACAAGCAATCATAGTCACATATATGATAAAATCGTAACATAGGCATGTAAATAACAAAACAAAATATCCATATATCATATAATTGGTACTTATCTTAGAAATATTGTCACCAACTGCTTATAGACTGTCCACAAACTTCCCAGCCATAGACTACATTGTTCATCACTCTCAACACTGAATTAGCCCCGAGCTAGGACTGAACTCCACCCAGGATAAAGGGATTCCTATCCAGGCTAAGTCTCATGGACAATAGGAAAGACTCTGTCTCAGGTGATCACTCAACTAACAACCTACAACCTCTCATTCCCCACATGCATGTCCCACCCAAGGAAGTGTTCCCCTTCTTTGCTCAACAGTCCCTCGGTTGCCCCACTTCCCTTCCAGGGCTTCAGCAACATGCCGGACCGGAAGTCTCAGAGTGTTGTAGATGCAGTTTAGCACCTACGAAAATCAATCCCCAACAATTCTCTCACTCAGAGAACTACTCACGAGCCTCACAACCCGCTTCTTCAATCCCTCTCCAAGCTAACCAGGTACACCAACCAAAAAGGCTGGGGAAACAAGCTTCGGAAAGGTGAAATGACTGTCTCAAGGATAACGAAATGTATGAGTGAAATGGTCATGGAGTCATTGAATGGATAACTGAGTGTGTTTTGGAATCACTGTGAACTCTTTGTCAAAAGTGATGGTCCGCTTCCTGGTCCCCCTTCCCCTGTTAGTAAGGTATCTCTGTGAGAAAAATTCCCCCCTGAGCTAAGTTTCCCCACGATATGAATGCATGTCCCCAACTTGACACTTGTCATATCCGAAGTTACTTTTTTCCACTTGTCCCCAACTTTATAACTTAGGATAAACTAATTATCCATACTTTATGTTTTAGGAAATATTAATATAATATTCCCTTGACTTTTGGCCCTCCCTTTCCCTAACTGGTGAAGTTCAGTCCCCCATCTCTTTCATCGTGGTTGGTCTACGTGAAGTGATGTATTTTATATTAATTATGAGTCATGTACAAAGTAGGCTCTCTAGCCTTTAACATCTAGGCGTGCTGGCCTAATTCCAAGACATAAGCATTCTGGCTTATAATACTGGCTCACAAGCCTATAATGCATATTATATACACAAAGGTTCGCCAACCTTAATATTGTGTGCACTTAGTTACTGCGTGTTTTATCCTCTATCTTTAAGGTTGCACGCACCTTAGTTACTGCGCGCGGTATTCAGAAATGTGCACATTACATCCCTTTACTGCGCATTATATGCACTCACCATGCCATGAAAGGTGTATTACAAAAATGATGTCTAAACAACTCACTAGCTTAAATATACTTGGATTATATTTACATTTGGATTCATTCAAGGGATATTACACATGCCCATGCTTATAGGCCATTTTGTATCATATATACATGACATGCATCCCCAAACTTACATCACATAAATAATAGTCTCATCCCTACAAGTTAATGGTGAACTCAATCCATAAACAAAGAGTGAACACAATCTGCGCACTAAATAGGTATTATGCTAGAATGATATAAGGAATGGAGAATTCCCCAAACCCAAGGACTTAGTATGCATGTGTTGAACTCACTACTTGGAACCCAAAGAAATCCACCTAAGTTCTTGGCACACCTTCCCATGAATATTTTTCCTTTAGTTTACTTTAAGGTACGTGGACAATAAAATAATATAATTTATACTTTATCCACTTTGGGTCCCCCTTAAGCCCCTGTCACATATAAATATTAATAAAATATTATAACCTTTATAATTTGGTTGAACAACAAAGATGAGTCAATTCCCTCTCATGGATTCATGGCCCTGATGTTTCATCCCTCTTGTACCGCAACCAACAATGTTTTTTTATTATTAAATTTGATACAAAATATACATAAATTGGCCCTTGGCCATATTATCAGGCTCACAAGTCTATATAACATATATGTACAATTACAATTCTCGAGGATTAAAATTGGGGTGTTACATTCCCCTCTCCCTTAATTTTGAACTGTCCATAGTGCACATCACTGTATAGGTGTCCATATCTAAAATTTTTACATAAAAAATCAAAATAGTTGTGGGTATGCCTCGCACATGGAATATTCTAGCTCCCATGTCACATCCTTAGGGTCATAATAGGTCCATTGAACCTTTACCTACCCGATGGATTTGTTTTCGAGAAATTTAACTTTCCATTCTAGGGTACATGTTGTCTCCACTTGAATCAAATTCCAATCAATGACATGATTAGGTTCACATACTTACTTTTTCAATAAAGATACATGAACTACATTATGCACATTCATGGAAGTAGGAAATGCAAGCATGTATGCAACTGGCCCTATCTTATCCAATATCTCAAATGCCCCACAAAATCTAGCTACCAACTTAATACAACTGCTCAATTTTAATGAGCTCTTCTTGTGATTCACTTTCAAGAACACATGTTCTACCACTCTGAATGATCTATCTATTCTACCTTTCTTTGCATATATTTTCAGTCTGTCCTGAGCTTATTTTAAATTCAGCTTGATTTTCACTATCTTCTCTTCCATAACCTTAAGCATCTATAGCCCATACATTACTATGTGTGTTTGATTGTCCCGACTCACTGGAGTGTTACATTTTCTGTCATACAAAGCTTCAAATGGGCTCATATTTAATGAGGCCTAATATCCATTGTTCTACGCAAAATCCACCGAATCTAGGTACTCTTCCAAGTTGGATGGCTTATCCATCACATACATCCTCAACATGTGTTCAATCACTTGATTAAATCTCTTTGTCTTCCATTTGTCTGTGGGTGATATGCTATATTGAAGTTCATTTTTGTGCCAAACCCCTTGAACAATCCCTTCCAAAAGTTTGAGGTAAACTTGGAATCTCGATTTGACACAATTACATTGGGCACCCCATGTAGCCTGTAAATTTATTTCATGTAAATATCAACAATGTTGGCTGCCTTATGTTTCATCTTGACCAGAATAAAATGTGAATCCTTAGTTAACTCATCCACCACCACCATTATTGAGCAGCCTTGTTTTCCTAGGAAACTTGGCAAAGAATTCAATTGTGACTACCTCCCACTTCCATGTTAGAATTGGAAATGAATGCATCAAAATTGTTGGGTGTCTATGCTCAAACTTCACCCTTTGTAATTCCATACATTTTTCTATGTAATCAATCACATCCTTCTTCTTTCATGGCCAAAAATATTGGCTCGTTATTGCTACAATGGTTTTCTAATAACCTAGGTGTCCAACATACAAAATATCATGTGTCTCCTTTAATATCAAATTCCTTAATTCATTTGAATTTGGAACATATATTGTTTTTTTGTGCATTAATATTCTATCATATCTCATCTCATACTCTTTGTACTTTGATTGTAAATTACCTTTCTATATGTTATCCTTGACTTGTAAATAATGTTGCTCTAAATTTGCAGATCCTAAATTCTATCTTTTAAGTAAGACCTATACATACTTATGGATATATCATGCACCCTCCTAATGAGTGCATCAACTACTTTATTATACTTTCCCTTGATGTGCTTGATATCAAAGTCCTATTCATTAAGAAATTCCAGGAATCTATTTTTTCTGGCATTCAATGTTGTCTGCTCAAATAAATGTTTTAGACCACAATAATCTATCCTCAACTCAAACTTTTTTCTGATGAGATAATGCCTCCACATATTTAAAGCATGAAATATGACTCCCAACTCTAGGTCATGTGTTTTAATATCCCCAGCTATGCTAGGATAGGATATTGGAGATTTTGTCAAAAAATTTGCATTACCAGTAATCTTTATGGAGTAATCTGGTTTACAACAAATTACACGATTCTACCACTAAACATTTTGTCAAACATATTGCATGCAATTCAAATACTCATAATATGGATAAAACACATCGATATTTTGTTATGAATGGAACCCAAAGTACAATGTTTAATGGATTCTATGTTAGTTGCAATACAACACTGAAAATGCACGATATCAAACCAAAAACTTGGAAGATACCACGGTCACCACCAAAAAATACCATGAATCTGCACCTCCAAACTGATATCAAACCACAAATGAAGATCAGTTGAATATCCTAGATGGATCCTCCTCCCTGTCTAGATAGGATGAATATTGCACCACCAAAACTAAACTGCAATGGAAGGATTTTTCCATACCCTAACAAAAACCTTGGCTCCAAGAGCACTCCAAAGTGAACAATCCAAAACATAATCCAAAGTGAAGTGTTACCCCTCCTTTTATTCTTCTTCAATGCCTTCTAGAAGTTTCCCCTTTTTGACTAAAACAAATATGACCGTTATTCCCCTTTTACCTTCACTTTAAGATTAAAAGTCACTTTAATAATGTTTAAGTAACTTATTAATCTAAAGTTACTTTATTTCCTCGATGTCACTTTAAAAACATGACATCTCCTAACTAAGTGACATTAAATAACCCCTTTTGACTCCCTTTTTCTTCACTGACAAGCCACGAAAGGCATTTCCACTCCATAATAGGGGAACCCAAAAATGGGGACATGTCAAATCCTTCCTTCCCAAAGATTGCTTGTCCTCAAGCAATGCCATCACAGGCTGAAGAAAATTGAAACTAATGATGATCCATGGGTCCCAAACCAATTTGAAAGATGAGGAACACCTACTGCCCACAATATTTTCCTGGAATGTGATAACTCCAGGGCCCCCATGAAAATAATAGTTGGTTCTCCCATTTGTACTAGTTTCCAAACTATCAACCCATAAAATCCCAAGGTTCTATGCTATCACCAAAAAGGACCTGTCATGTTGACGTTGCGCCACTATGATCATAAATATTTGATCCTCCTACCTAGACTGTGTCCTCCACTCCTACAACCAAAAAATATAATGCACCAGAGGGTTTTCCCCACTATCGAGGATCATATCCTTCCATTGTATCTTAGTGGAGTCACCCAAACCAACTATAAAATCAGACATCCATGAGAAGTCTATGTGGTCACAAATTGATAGGGAATCCATGAAAACTAGTCTCCAAGTATCAAAGGGAAAATCCCTAGTACACCAGCACCCCCAACCTACTGTAATCACCCAAGCATCATCCAGACAATTGCCCACAAAGTCCCTCCATGTGAACCTCTCTCGAATCGTCCTATAAGTGGTAAATTCACCAGGGTCCCAAACTAACTTGTATGATGTGAAGGACTCTATAGCCCTGATCTACAAGGTGAAAACAAAAGAATCCACTTGAATGTCTCTGATAAGCCAAGAAACTAGTAGTTGCACAAAATCAGTCCACTCCTTAGAATACCATTCCTCCAAGCAACCAAACCTAAGCATACCAAAAGTAGACTCCATAAAGAGAAAACTGGCCATCTTATTTGTATTGATTGTCAAGCTGTCAAACACTACAGTCCCTCCAATCATAATTATTTGAACACCATGCTCAGTGCTCTCCTCTTATGGACCCCCAAACTAAAATCCCTGAAAGGGATGAACTCACTATCCTAGATCATGTCTTGCCAAGGAATCTCAGTGACGTCGAAGCCTAACGATCCATGGATAGACTTTATCCTGGCTATCTTGAGGGAAAATCTACCTCTCCATATAGAACAAGGCTCAACAACTCCTCTCACAACATCCCCATAATGATGTAGACCAATCACTATCACAACCTTGTCGATCACTCTCATCATCTAAAGAAATCTATCATTCCGATGAATTCCAGGATCCCACCACCAAATTGAAGTCCATCACTCCTAATGCCATCTAAAATCTCCATGAACTGATTCAATGAAGTTTGGATCCCCTCCTATGCACCCTACACATAGATCACTTGGCGCAAATGAAAGACTTCTGACATGGACGCAATTTCACCTATCTCATCCAACTAACTCAGGTGAAACTCCCATGTCCTACTGTATATAATGAGGGCATCAAATAAAAACAATAAATGCATCTGCTACTACCTTCAAGACTCGAAAGTGATTAGTGCGTTGGTAAACCCCAAGGGTATGACCAAGAGATATTGATGAATTATAGAAGAAGATGTGTGACTATCCTGTGATATGGCCCTCATCTAATGATATCCCAAATAAGAATCAATCATCGAGGGGTATGCAGCTCCCTGAGGCTCACCCATCCATTCACCGATCCTGGGAACCCTTAACTCAATGGTATGTGTTATAGAAATTTTTTCCACACTTCATGCATATTTCTTTGATGGCATTTCATTTCTCTTTGTATAATCAAGTTCCCCTTTTTGTTCATTCCATAGTAAAAAAATTCAAATCTTTTCACATATACACGGGCCACAGTTAGACAATTTGTGTATACACAGGTTACTCCATTACATCCCGCATACATTGGGTTTTGTGCTAAAAATTTTAAAAATATGTAGGGTTTTCATGCCATGTCATGAGATCCATGATCCTTGACCTTCCATATACTGTAAATGCTCCAAATCGACCCTTGAATTCCATTTGGAGGCTATAAATTCAGCCATATACAAGCCTAGAAGACATTCATCATTGAGAGCAAAGACACTATGGAGAAATATCACTTCATATTGAGTATGCATCCCTTAGTCCTTGAAATTCTAAACTTCTTGTGTTCAACCCCCCAGCTCTTCTTATCTTGAGAACGATAAACTCAATTACTCCTACTACTTGTGATATTTCCTTTGTGGAGGATTGAAGTGGTGAAGTGTAATATTCCAAATATAAAAAGTATGCATAACAAAAATAAAATGCTAGAAATGGCAGACGAACAACAATATAACCAGAACAACACCACAATAATAGCCAAATGATACCAGAACAACACCAGAAAGAACACTTTTATTATTGAGAGAAATTTTCACTTGCCTCTTCGAGGGGGAAACCTCCAGCAGAGCAAAGCTATATTACAATAATATCCAAGACAAAATTTCCCATACCCTCGACTCCTATTTATACTAAATATGTCTATCAAAAGAACCATCTAGAGGAATATCCTTCTAGAAGCGAAATCTTCTATTAAGTCTTCTTACATTCGACTTATTCTTCCTTATTGCTAGGCCTTATTAATATTGACCTTTATTACATCATAATATATTATTCTACCTAGGTGAGGGGTTAGGTCCCTATCATGTCCTCCGCCTTAAAAACAACCTTGTCCTCAAGGATTGAGATGTGGAAATTGCTTCAGAATGGTATCTGGTTCCCAAGTGGCATCTGTTGGGGTTGTGTCTTTCCACTAGAATAACACTTCCTTGATGGTTCGATGATGTAGGCGAGGCTCATGCTGGTCCAAAAATTTTTGTGGTTGTAGCCAAATGGAGCCTTCTTCGTCCAACTCGGGAAGATTGGTTTGAGTTTGGCACTTAGTTCCAATCACCTTCTTTAAGAAGGAAACATGAAAAACATGTTGTATCTTAGAATGACTGGGAAACACTAACTGATAGGCTACCTGTCCCACATGCTTGAGAACGGTATAAGGACCATAAAATTTGGGCGCAAGTTTTTGACAATGGTCAACCTTGAGGGAATTGTTCTTGTGAGATTGCATTCAAAGAAGCACCTGATCCCCTTCTGCAAATTGACATTCATAGCGACCTTGATCTGCTTGTTGCTTCATGCGATTTTGGGCCATGAACAAATTATCTTTGAGGGTACAGAGAATATCCTCTCGAACTGTAAGTGTTTGGTCAACCTCCTAGACCTTCGAGACACCTGGAAAATATGAGAGAACTGAAGGTGGATTTTGTCCATATACTGCTTCAAAAGGAGTCATGCGGGTAGCTATATGATATGAGGTGTTGTACCACCATTCATCTAGTGGCAACTATTGAGCCCATTGATTTTTCTTTTTCGAGGAAAAACACCTCAAATATGTTTCCAAACACTTGTTGACAACTTCAGTTTGACCATCATTCTGGGGATGATAAGCTGTGTTGAGATGCAATTGGGTGCCTTGTAGCTTGAACAGTTCTTGCCAAAAATTACTGGTGAAAGTTGGGTCACGATCAAAAACAATAGAATGTGGCATGCCATGAAGCTTGAAGACCCGATCCATGAAAAGTTGATCCACAATGGATGTTGTAATTGGGATTTGAAGAGCACATAAATGAGCATACTTGGAAAGATGATCAACTACCACCATGATGACTGATTTATTGCCTGATTTAGGTAAGCCTACAATAAAATCCATAGAGATATCTCGCCAAATAGTAGGTGGAATTAGAAGCAGTTGTAGTGTGCCATGAGATTTTACTGTTTCACCTTTGTTGCGTTGACACACATCACATTCAACCACAAAATTATGAACGTCTTATTTCATACCATCCTAAGAAAAAGAACGTTTGACCCTGTCATAGGTTTTGGTAAACCCGGAGTGCCTGACTGGGGGTGTAGCATGAAGCTCATAAAGTACCGTGGATTTAAGTTTTGACTGTTTACTTAAATACAAATGGCCTTTGTATCAAAGCTCATCATGGAGCCAAGATTACTCTGGGAAAACTGGAGAATTGGACTGCAATTGTTGTATTAGATGAAAACTTTTGGGATCGTGTAGCGATTCCCAGCGAACATCTTGGCGCCATTCTGGTACAATGAAGGAGAGAGAAAAAATGGACCCTTCATCTTCATATTTTTGGGAAAGTGCATCCGAAACCACATTGTATTTTCCTTTCTTGTAAATGATCTCATAATCATATCCAAAGAGCTTAGTCACTCATTTTTGTTTCTCTGGGGAGGAAATGCATTGTTCCAGAAAATAATTGAGGCTTTGATGATCTGTCTTAATTTTGAAGTGTTGCCCCAATAGATAAGGGAACCAAAGATCAACGACATGCATAATATCCAACATTTACTTTTCATAGATTGATTTGACCAAATTTCGTTCAGATAGTTGTTTATTGGTAAATGTCAAAGGCCGACCCTCTTTCATAAGGACAATGCCAATTCCTTTCCCTGAAGCATCACATTCTAGAACAAAGGTCTTTGTTAAATCAGGAAGGGCCAGGACTGGAGTGGTGCACATGGCCATATTCAATGTTTGAAAATCCTGAGAAGATGTTGGAGTCCAAGTGAAATAATTCTTTTTAAGGAGTGTAGTGAGAGGTGCCACAATCTTTCCATAATTCTTAAAAATCTTGCGATAATAACCTGTTAAGCCCAGAAACCCACACAATATTTTGAGAGTCTTTTGGTGAGGCCAGTCTTGCATAGCTTCAATTTTTTTAGGATCCACCTTGATGCCGACCTTGCCAACAAGATGACCCAAGTGCTCGACTTCCGAGGTGCCAAAAGCACATTTAGATTGTTTCAGGAAAATTTGGTGCTGAGAGAGTAGATGGAGAACTCGATCCACATGAGGAAGATGGTATGTCCAGGTTTTTCTATAGATGAGGATATCATCAAAGAAAACTAAGACAAAATGATGAAGAAAAGGACAGAAGACATGATTCATGAGGCTTTGGAAAGTGGAGGGAGCATTACACAAGACAAAGGGCATGACCAAAAAATCATAGTGGCCCTCATGAGTTCTAAAGGCAGTCTTAGGAATGTCTGCCTCTTTCATACGGATTTGGTGGTGGCTAGAACGAAGATCAAGTTTAGTAAAGAACTAGGCACCACTCAATTCATCCAAGAGGTAATCAATGACAAGAATGGGAATTTTTTATTTAATGGTGAGTTTGTTGATGGCGCGGAAGTCAGGACACATGCACCAAGAACCTTATTTCTTAAGGACCATGACCATAGGAGAAGAGTAGAGGATCGTACTAGGGTGGATAACACCTGCGCTAATCAGTTCTTGAACCATTTTCTCAATTTCATTTTTTTGGGAAAAGGGGTGATGATAGGGACGAATATTGGGAGGAAGGATTTCTGGGACAAGGGGAATGGAATGATCATGAACACCACAGGAAGGAGGGCATCCCTGGGGAGTGGAAAAAACCACTTGATGTTTATAGAGGATGGATTGGAGGTCCTGTAGCACAGAGGGTGTCTCAGCTGCTTGTATGGAATGGAGTTGCGCAATAATGCCATAATGACCTTTTTTGAGTAGATTTTCCATGCGATGGGAACTAATGATATCAGGGGAACCAATGATGATGCATTGGAAATTGTATTATTGGCCTACCTGGTCGAATTGCATGGTTAATTCCTTAAAATCCATGATAATGGGACCCAAAGTTCTTAGCCAGTTTGCACCCAACACAATGTCACAACCTCCCATGTCGATAGAAAACATATGAGATTTCAGGTGGTAGTCACCAATTTAGAGACACACATTTTCACAACACCCTCTACATTTCATGGACCCGCCTTTGGCAATCATGATTTGGAAATTATTGACTGCACAGATAAAGAAATTAGTTTTTTGGGCAATGCGGCGATGAATAAAATTATGGGTGCTTCCAATATCAACATGAATGATGACCTTCCTATGCTTGATGTAGCGAATTATCTTGAGGGTTTGGGGAGCAGAGAAGCCAAAGAGAGCATTTAGGGAAATGACCGGTTCTACTTTGGGAGGGTCTGAGGGAGGGGTTATGTTAGTGGGTTCAGGTGACACAGACACAAGGGGAGCTTCAACATACTCATCTGAAACATCCTCCAATATGGCGATAAAAAGATTTTGTTCCTTACACTTATGTCCCAAAAAATATTTGTCATCACAATTATAACAAAGGCATTTGAGTTGGCGTTCAGCCATTTCGGCCCTAGTCAATTTTTGAATTTTTAGTGGAGTATAAGGAGGAGTGGGATTTACTGGTTTAGTGTGAGGAATAAAGGAGGGTTTCCAGTTTTGAGAATAGACAAACTGTTGTGCTTCCTTCGCTATTTTAGTAGCCTCCACCCAACTTTGAGTCTGAGCCATGAGGACATGGGCACGAATATCATCCTTGAGGCCACTGATAAAACATTCTCAGAAAAATGCATCAGACATGCCCTCTGTACGAAAAGACAGTCTCTCAAAAGTAGATATAAAGTCTTCCACTGTGCCACATTATTTCAACTTTGTCAAATGACCTAAATGGTTGGTGTCAGTGTCAAAGCATTCATAAATCTCTACCACAAAGTGTGTCCAAGCAACATACCCTTGATGGGCAATTTTTCTCCATTGCCACCATTGCCAATGTTCTTGATCTAGATGGAGAACACCATAACAGAGTTTGGCCAACTCATATGTAATGCCGTACAAAGAGAAATAATGTTCCATTTGAGTTACCCAACCAGTGGGATTCGAGCCGTCAAATTTGGTCACATCCACATGTGGAAGGCGTAGGTCATGCTGAAAGTGATGGGGCTGAAAATTATGGGAATGAGAGGAAGTTTCAGCTTCGGTATGCAAAGGTGGGTTAGATAAAGATGGATCTGCAGGGATATGCAAATTGGTGCAAATCATCGAAGTGACATATTCAAGATGGGTAGTAATTTCTTGTTTGAGGTCTTCTTTAAGTTCCTCGATTGATGCGGCGATGGAGGAATGCATGTTTTTATTGATGGTGGCAATATTGTCACTGAGCTATCTCACTTCTTGTTGGGTCTCTGTGAAAATAGATTGCAAGGTATTGAAGTGAGCTTCCAAGTCTTGGCTATGGGTATGGGCCATGATGACAAGGGAACCAAAAAGGGGTGGGTGGGGTCAAAATATTTGCTGAAAAATGATAGGTATGAATGTGATAAGGGTGAAGAGATAAATCCAATGGAATAGGTCTCAAATAATGGTTCAACAAAATCCAAACTTTTTTTTTACACCAGCGGAGTTATACTCGGGTCCGAATAATACTGCAGTGATGAAATTCCCAAATGCTTAATCAAGAAGAAATGTGTAGTGATTTGGCCACTTGAATGCAGGAGACACAGTTGCGTAGCAATAGATATTGTTTGTTTTGTTTTTTATTTCCGTCCTCAAAGGTTAGGTATTCAAGGGTTCTACAGAAAAGGGTTTTCCCTGTGCTATAGCTCTCTGATATATGTGCAAGGTCCAATAGTAGTACTCGGCCCAATATCTCAGGGCACCAACTATGGAGGCTAGACCGTACCCTTATCTGTACTACTCAACTACCCAGGTACTAGAGAGTATATTCTCGAGTGCTGTTCTCGGTGGCACTATAGCAGTCAGGCGACTGATTGGTTTATCTAAAGAGGGATTCAGGAAATCTAGGCTGATCCGTATACAGGTGTTGTCTGATGCGCTACCACTCGAAGGGGTATCAACAGGGGTTACAAGGGTGGCCAACAGATGTGTGCTTAAGTACCACTTGTATTTACTGCATGTATGAATCCTCGACCGCAGGTTTATGCACGTAAAAACAGATCTTTGTAGCTTAAAGACACCATAATACGTCTCTACCCTGAAAACAATAAACCCATAATTTTCTTTCGAGGAAAGTGCTCTGATACCACTTGTAATATTGCAGATATAAAAAGTATGTAGAACATAAATAAAATGATAGAAATGGTAGATGAACAACAATATAATCAGAACAACACCACAGTAATACCCAAATGATACTAGAATAACACCAAAAAGAGCACTTTGATTACTAAGAGCAATGTTCACTTGCCTCTTTGAGGGGGAAACCTCCAGCAGAATAGATCTCTATTACAATAATATCCAAGAAAAAAGTTCTCATACCCTCGACTCCTATTTATACTAAATATGTCTATCAAAAGAACCATCTAGAGGAAGATCCTTCGAGAAGTGGAAGCTTCTATTAGGTCTTCTTACATTCTTCCTTATTCTTTCTTATTGCCAGGCCTTATTAATATTGACCTTTATTACATTGGAATATATTATTCTACCTACGTGAGGGGTTAGGTCCCTAACATGAAGGCCCGACTAGATGGACTTAGTTTCTCGGTTCCGATATGTGTTGTTATAGAATTTTTTCACCTATGTACTCTTGTTGATTACATTAATAGAAATACTCATTTCTCTTCCAATTATATGCCACAAATATTTGTATCACTTTCCATAGGCATATTTTTTATACATGTTAATGGATTATTCTAGTTTATATGCTAACAGTATATATAATATGCTTATGTATCTTGGATGCTGATGACAAGTTGCAGACATCAAGCTTTCGATCGTGAGCTCAACCGTAGTCTTGTTCGAACATCTAAGTGAGGTAGGATTTCAACCTTCTCTTGTTAGAATTTCTATTTATCTAGTATACTTGAGTTTAGAGTTGATTTCTAGGTGTCATTACATCTGTTGTGGTTTACCCCTTGCCATAGAGATTTTCCTCGTAAAAAAATTAGCGGATCCATTAGGGATCATCTCCCTTTGGGACATTGGGTGAGTTTTCTTCTTTATTGCTCTTTGTTTTCCTGAGTTTTTGTGTCGCCTGTTTCTTGAAAACCTTTATTTTTCTTTGTATATGAGTTTCTTGGCCTAACCCATGCCAATATAGTGTCTTCTTTGGCATACATGGGTTTTCCCTTGACATTCATGTACATACACGTGATGTCTATATTTAGGGCACATACATACGCCTATGTTCCATGAATAATCACGTACACTATATTTTGATTCTTTTTGGCTGCGTTTAGTGTTTGTTGGGTGAGTTTTGCTAGTTGTTGAGTTCTTGGGTCCCTTTCCTGACTGTTGAGTGCCTACAGAGTGATATGAAATTGCATTATTAGTGAATCGTTTAGGCAAACTCATTTATTTTCATTTTTCTCATTTGGTGTCCTTGCATTCTAGTATGGGGTAGTTGCTTCTTAGTGTCCTACTTGTATTGTCTATTTGTGCTTGCAGTAGGGTTTGCCTGAGAGGTTGTTTATTCACACCTTGCATTTTCATTTCATTATATTGAAAATACAAAAAATATTTTTCTTTTTTTCATTTTATTCAGAGCATTTTCACTTTTGGCTGCATTACATTAGTTTTGGCATGTTAGGAAAGATTGCACTTCATTGAAATTGTAAATATTGCATCTTGAGAACAAAATTTAGAAGCATACCATCTCTTTGAAAATCAAGACTAGTACTTAGC
>JASDQU010012895.1:31950-94431 GCA_032191745.1 Picea mariana | reverse complement strand
GATTTTATTTTTTAGAGTACACGAACAAGTTTAGGACCTAGGGCCTTGGAATAGGATTTTGTGATTAAAATTCTCCAAGTCTATAAAACTTAATGTATGTGTCTGACTAGGGAGTGGTGAAATCCATTGTGTAATTGGTGTCCCCGAGAGGCTCCACTCACACTGAAGTTAAGCACGAGGTCACGTGAAGTTGGTTGCAAAGATATCGCTCTAATACCTTCCTAGCGTTAGATATATTTCTGGGGTTATATTCACATTTGGGGGTTTCACTAGTGCCTTTAACTCCTTGAGAGGCGGTTCTTTCGAGATTTTAGGCTTTTCTACCTTGCACATATGGTGGATCGGACCTGCAACTATTCGCCTGAGCATTCGTTATACCATGGTGAATTTAGTTGCTTGACCTAGGTATCCACATAGGTTTCTTTAAAGGTTATTCTGCAGGTACCCTGAGTCATATAGTGATCGAACAACACACAAACTTTATGGAGGATTTTCTCTCCAGAGGAATCTGACCTACTGTGTTGTGAAGCTTATGAGGGTTCTTATAACTGATTCTGTAACCTTCACTCTATTTTGAGAGGTTCCTTCAGCTATTATATCCTGTTTGTGTGCATTGGCCTCTAGCTTCATTTAGGAATGTTCTATTTATTTATTAGTTGGCATTAGGATTTTGTATTGCATCCTGAGTTCTAAGCCATTGTGGAGCAAGACCATCCCACCCGTCGGTCTCTTCGTCTTCTGAATCAACCACCACAGTTTGGTATTATACCAAAGTCTCATTCTAAAAGGCGCAGAATTAATATATGTGGTACATATATCTCTACCACCCAGACTCACAATTGTACTACCATGAGTACTGAGTCATATATGAATGTATCAGGAATCCCTTTGACTCCAACATCCACTATGATTAGTGGGGTCCCCTCGAATCCCTCATCATCAGTTGTTTGTATCCCCAAGGCTCCCTCACCTAATGCTACCCAACCCATGGTCTCTGCTCAGCCCATGGGAATGAATCCTTTTGTATTCCTGAGAAGTACGTCGAATCATAATACCCAATCAATGCCTTGGGCATCTAATCCTTTCTCTTTGGGTATGCCAGACATGAATTTTCACTTGTCATCCTCTATTTCCACATCTCATGAGAATCCTAGTTTTGGGTTTGGGGGCACAAAACCTCCTTATACTCCTTTTACATTTGGTGGGGGTTATATCCCTCAACCAACTCCCACAGTAGAAAGTTGGAATATTCCTTCCTTCGGACCCAATCCTAGCTACAATTTTCCAGGGTGGAGTGTGTTATCACATAAATTTGTCTAAGGGTCGCATGGAGATAAAGTCCTTTGATTTCACAGGTATCAACCTTGAGCTCAAAGCGCAACTTTCAGAGAAATATTTTTCGGGTTTGAAATGTAGCAGGTAGGTTCAATTTTTCAGCGGCGTATATTCCAGGAGCAGTTCATATTAGCCGCCCCTGGACATTCATAATTCCAGAATTTGTGTGAAGTATAGCGCCAGAGAAAAATTCCGAAGTCCCAAGGCCCAAAGTGAGCATGAGCTATTGATCTTGAGGGGGACAGGTGGCAGATGATCCATATGTTCATGGAAATGGGCTTCAGGAGATTTGAAGTGAGAAGTGCACAAAGTTCCTGAAGAGCTAAAGCCCGAACTCCCGAAATCATCGGAGCCATCAAAAGAAAGAAGACAAGTGGAGCCGGATTCCGCACTTTGGAATTTGGCACTTTGGAGAATTATGGAAGTCAAGCATTCAAAAGTTCATCGAAAGGTCCTGAAGTGTCGAAAATCTCGAAGTCCCAAAGTCTTCGAGATCCCGAAGTACCAAAAATATAGAGGTCCTGAAGTTCTGAAGTGGAACAAGGATATGATATAAGTCGTTGATCATCAATCGAGGAGGACCGTTGATCTCCATGTGTAAAGACAATTCTCTATTTGGAAATTGGGAGTTGTGAAGTGGGGTGTGTCAAAGATTCTCAAAGGCAGGGATCCGAGAAAAGATCCCAACCGTTGGTTGGAAGGTGGGATGTGGCAGCTGATATGAGGGTTCATGGGAATTACTTTCAGGAGTTTTGAAATGAGGCAAAGGAAAAACTCATGAAGCATGAGGTTCAAAGTGTAGCTGGACCATCTGACTCAGAAGGACATGTGGCGACAGATCAACATATTCGCAGTTTCATGAATTGGAGGTTTTGCAAGAAGCGAGGCAGAAAATCCATGAAAGGTGAAATCCTGAAGTGCCTTTGAGGATAAATGCCTGGTCAAAACCCATGGTCATGTGGAAAGCAGGTCCATGAGGAAAGGTTGGTTCCCATCACATAGAGTCGACCAAGATAGAACTTCGAGGAAGAAATCGTGGCTGTCAAAGGCAAAATCACTCCGATCGTTGATCTGAGTAAGGCATTTTTGTCAATCAAGCATTGGGAAATCTGTAGTCGAGTAAAGTGAAAATCCCCGAAAAGGGAAATCCTGAAGTTTCTTTAGAGATAAGCGATAGGTCGTTGCTCGGGGTCGCATGCATAAGAAGCTGGTACTAGAATCTTTGGGAGTGTGAAGGAAAGGGTGTTGATTTCAGGAGACCTGCACCAAGGGTCGAGGGTGCTAGTGTTCATTACAGAGTGAGAACATCATGGTTTCAAGGAGTCGAGTGAACTCGAAGAGCCGCCAACATCATGTAGCAGTTCTTGGGGTGTTTTCTTGGGGCGTTAAGCCTTGTACCATTCCCAATGAAAGAATCAGTTAATGAAGGAGGGGTGGTGATTGAAACCTCGTCTCACCCTAGAAATGGAAGGCATGGAGGCCCCCACGCAGAGGTCGAAGCTGTCAGACCGAGGTACCCTTGTGGACAGATTTTCCTGCAGACCCATGCCGATCTAAGCTCGCGTTTGGCAAAGGAATACATGCACATTCTGGCAGAAGACTGCTTAGATGCAATGCTTTGAATGTAGTGATCAGATCACACTCCTGATGGTCGGGGACTGATATGAGTATAATGGTTTCAATTTGATATTTTGTTAGAGAGAGGTCAATTGGTTGAGCAGGGCTCCCGATTTTGTAATGTTTTGATGCCAGAAGCTGTTCTCTGGTTATGTAAAAAAATTGAGGCTTTCACATAAATAACAGTCAGTTTCCCCCATCTCTTTGTAAAAACTGTGCTAAAACATTCAGGCATGGAGGATCCAATCGAGGGTTGTGATGTTGTTGTAATGTAGGTTTGATTACAGTAGTGTTGTGACCAGTTTTAGTCAGATTCTTTGTTGTATTATTCTCTCTTACGCTGAAGGGCTCGGGCATGGAAGATCCAGTCGAGTTGTTTTAGTCACATTGGGATGTAGGTTTGATCATTATGCTATTGTGACTGTGTTGTTTGAACATATTTCAATGTATGAAGCTTGATTTAAAGAGTAGTATTGAGCTTGAGTTTGTATTCACCAAGCTACTTGAAAGTCGACGCCCATTGCAGTTTTGTCCACCTCTCTCACTAAGTCTTCCATATGCTCACCTTTAAACTCAATTCATTGACTGAATTTAATGAGGCCCTCACTTCCCTGTGCATTGCTTGTCCAGTTCTATGTTGAATCATTCTTGTATTGAGTTTTCCCCATTTGACCTCCACTCACATAAATCAAACATCCACCAAACATTCTGATGGGTACTGGGCTTATCCTCTCACAATCTGAGGGTGACTCTCAGTGCTAACATTCTTGGCGTCATTGTTGGGGAACGAATTGAAGAAATTTCCCTGTGTAAGAATGACAAAGAAGTCCTGATTCTGAAGGTGCATTAGATATCAGTACCATTGAAGATTGCAACTTGCACCTTGTGATTGCACTATTTCTGTTGTGGCTACTAAAGGCAGACACATGAGGTCTACTCCACAGCTACCTCTAGCTACACCTGAAGTTGACCCATAGAAGATTATCAAGAAAGGAAAGCTTTCTGAAGAAGGCTTTTAGCTGCTGGCCCAGATTGAAAAGCTCCCTGGGAGAATGATAGTGACCAGATTTGGTCTTTGATGGTGAAAAAAGACCAGACACTTTCATACTACATATATTTCACCTGGAGACTCCATATTTAAAGGATCCAGTGGTGACTCCATAATTTTAAGAAGTCATATTTTCATATGGAAGCCATTTTGGCTTGAAGGTTTGCCCCTTATAATTTCTCTGTTGTTCCTGGTTTTCCAAATGTTGTTCCTACTATCGATGAGTGGGGTGATTTTTTTCCCATATTTAGAGAACAGAAAGATGACAACCCTACCGAGCATCTCTGTGAGTTTCATGAACTCATGCATCAGTGGGAAATACATCACGAGGATGTATTCATTGAAGATATTCATGTTCTCATTAGTGGGAGATGCTCGTGAGTGGTATCACTCCTTGCCCCCTACTAGCATCTCCTCCCTGGAACAGTTTCATGCAACTTTCAATGCTCATTGCCAAAGGTATTATTCCTCTGAGTTAGTCTGTCATAACTATTGTGAGGAGTATAGAGATGGTGTTCATAACATAGTTCATTCTTGCGAAAGATGTGAGGATGAGGGGTATGCCTCAGAGGAGTTGATAAGTCTGGTAAAATCACTTTCTGCAAGAATAGAGGAATTGAAGGCAGATTTTGCTTGCCTCTCTTATGAAGAAAATGCAGAGGATATTCTGGTTCACGAGACATATGTTTTTGGCAGCCCTGCTTATAATGAAGAAGTGATTTCAAGTACTAACCAAGAACAACCAAATTTTGATGAATATCCCAATGAAGATGATGAAGAGCAGATCTTTTCCATGGTTCCTGTATATAATGATTATGAATCTGATCCTTAGGAGAGCCATGAAGGAGAAATGGAAGAGCTAAAGGTGCAGTTTATCTCCTGTCTAGAGCCTGTAAATGAGAATATATCACCTGGGATTAGACAACCTGCATCCATTCTCCACCCACTTGTGCACTTTGAGAACATCAAACGACAAGTGAGCAACAATGAAGGACATGAGGTATTTTCTTACCAGTTAATCTTTCATGATTATAAATTTTGTGACCCTGTGGGGTTATAAATGGATCTGTGTTTTCCAAAAGCATTGGAGCCTACAAATTTTTTCATCTTATCATCATTTGGGGGTATTTTCAGTGTTCCAAGACATGTTTTCTTTATGATTCCATGCTTCCCTTACCTTTTGTGGATCATTTGTAGTAAAAAGAAGAATTATATTACCAAACAGTCTAGGTGGCTATGGTGGAAGTTTTCTTTCACCTAGCGCTTTGTAAAAATTAGTTAGCCTAGGATTGTATATAAATAAGCTCCTTTTGGAGCCCATGTGTGTTTTCTTCCTTTTTGTGAGCAGAATAGGTACATATCTCCCTGTTTTCTTTAGTGAAAATTTTGAGCTAGACTCCATAGCCCAACAACTAAGGCATTAGAACTGCGCATTCTTGGCAACTCGTAGGGAGCATGCTATCCCCTGTGGAGCCAAATGTTATCACATAAAGATGTCTAAGGGTTGCAGGGTGACCCGGTCCTTTGCTTGGACAGGTATCATGCTTGATCTCAAAGTGAAAATTTCAGAGCAGTCTTTTTTGAGTTGGAAACACAACAAGCAGGTTCAATTTTTCAGCAGCGGAGATTCCAGGAGAAATTCATATTAGCGACCCCCAGGAATTCGGAATTCTAGAATTTTTGCGAAGTATAGTGCCAGAGAAAAAGTCCGAAGTCTCGAGGCCCGAAGTGAGAATGAGCCGTTGATATTGAGAGGGAAAGTTGGCAACTTATCCATGGGTTCGTGGAAATGGGCTTCAAGAGATTTGAAGTGAGAAGTGTGAAAATTTCTCGAAGAGCCGAAGCCCGAACTCTCAAAATGATCCGAGCCATCAAAAGCAAGAAGACACATGGAGCTGGATCCCTAACTTCAAAATTCGGTGCTCCGGAGAATTATGGAAGTCAAGAATTCAAAAGTGCATCGAAAGGTCCCAAAGTGCCGAAAATACGAAAGTCCCAAAGTCTCTGAGACCCGAAGTACCAAAAATCTAGAGGTTCCGAAGTTTCGAAGTGGAACAAGGATATGATCTAAGTCGTTGATCGTCAGTCAAGGAGGATCGTTGATCTCCATGTGTAAATACAATTCATGATTCGGAAATTAGGAGTTGTGAAGTGGGGTGTGTCAAAGATTCTTGAAGGCAGGGATCCACGAAAAGATCTAAGCCGTTGGTTGGAAGGTGGGACGTGGCATCCGATCCGAGGGTTTGCAGGAATGAATTTCAAAAGTTTTGAAATGAATGAAAACCTTGTGAAGTGTGAAGTGTGAAGTGGAGCTGGATCGTTCAATCTAGAAGGAAACGTGGTGACGGATCAACAGATTCACAGTTTCACGAATCAGAGGTTTTGCAGGAAGCGAGGTGGAAAATCCCCGAAAGGCCAAATCCTGAAGTGTCTTTCAGGATAGATTCATGGTCACAGCTCATGGTCATGTGGAAAGTGGGTCCAACAAGAAAGGTTGGTGCCCAACGCATAGATCTGGCCAAGATAGAACTTCGAGGAAGAAATTGTGGTCATCAAAGGAAAAATCACTCCGATCGTTGATTTGAGTAAGGCATTTTCGTCAATCGGGCATCAAGAAATCTAAAGTCGAGTAAAGTGAAAATCCTTGAAAAGAGAAATCCTGAAGTTTCTTTAGAGATAAGCGCCAGGTTGTGGTTCGAGGTCACATGCATAAGAAGTTGGTACCAAAATATTTGGGAGCACGAAGGAAAGGGTGTTGATTTCAGGGGACCTGCACCAAAGGCCGAGGGTGATCGTGTTTGTTACAGAGTGATACCATAATGGTTTCAAGGCATTGAGTGAACTTGAAGAGTCGCCAGTGGCGTGTAGCAGCTCTTGGGGCATTAAGGCTCATCCCGTTCCTAATGAAATGATAAGTTAATGAAGGAGGTGTGGTGGTTGAAACCTCGTCTCACCCCATAAATGGAAGGCATGGAGGCCCTGACACAAAGGTCGAATTTTTCAACCTGAGGTACCCCTGTGGATGGATTTTCCTGCAAACCCATGCCAATCTGAGCTCGCGTCTGAAAGAGGGATACATGCACAGTTTGGCAGAAGACTGCTTAAATGCAATGCTTTGAATGTAGTGATCATATCACACTCTTTATAGTCAGGGACTGATCTGAGTATAAAGGTTTCAATTTGATATTTTGTTAGAGAGAGGTCAATTGGTTGAGCATGGCTCCCGGTTTTGTAATTTTTTGATGCCAGAAGTTGTTCTTTGGTTACATAACAAATTTGAGATTTTCACATTAGAAGTCATTTTCCGCCACCTCCCTGTAAAAAATGTGCTAAAACACTCGGGCATGGAGGATCCAGTCGAGGGTTGTGATGTTGTTGTAATGTAGCTTTGCTTACAGTAGTGTCACGATCAGTTTTAGTCAGATTATTTGTTGTCTTATTCCCTCTTACGATGAATGACTCGGGCATGGAGGATCCAGTCGAGTTGTTGTAGTCACATTGTGATGTAGGTTTGATCATTATGTTGTTGTGACTGTTGAGCTCCATTTTTGTCATATTTTCCGCCATACAAATACGCTTATCATTACACCTTCTCCCCGCATTTTGTCACTAATATATCTGTAATTAGACCATAAACCTCCATTATCTCTTATTATTCATCCTATGTGGTTAATACACAATTTTCCATATTTTTAGTGATTAAAAGGATGATTATACAATAGTTTTGTCGATGATTGTTTAATTCTTTGTTTATATGTCCAAGCATCTTGTTCTGTATTGTTCAGGTTCCGATATATGCATTGTCCATGTTCTGGTACCTGTACTATTCCTATTCCGGTACCCACATTGTAGGTCATCCGATACTCCAAGTCATCAGGTACTAGAAGGTTGTATAGTCAACCGATACCTGCACAGTCATCCAATACCCTTGCTCCATGTCATATGGTACCCACACTCCATGTCATCTAGTACTCAGTTCGTCCAGTACCAATACTGCGCTCATCTGGTACTCCAAGTCATCCGGTACCAGAAGGTTCTACAAGTCATCTGGTACTCACAGTCCATGTCATCCGATACTCACACTCCATATAATCTGGTACTCGCAATTCAACACATCATATAATATAATGTTACAAAAACCATCCGGTACCAGAATACTCCAGGTCATCCGATACCAACATCAACAACAATCCGATACTAGAAATAATTCAAAATTTTGGAAAGATTCTAGAGGAAAATAGGGGACATGGGTTTTGTCCAGAACGATGTTTTCATGCGGACCCTTGAGGAAAAATTCACCCAGCTCACATGAGTGGACCTCCAGCTCAGGGGGAATGATTCTGCAAAAAAATAACAAAAATCTCAAACTGCCAACTTGTGCCTCGATTTCCGTAAAGGTGGCATCAGATCTAAAAATTCTACGAAATGGGTTTTGTCTAGAATATGGAAAATTGAGTAAGGCATAGACATTTTTTCAAAATTAGAATTGGTTTGGAAGATATGGGTGGGGGCCTAACTCGAATTTGCCCAAATTGCAATAAAACCCAGATTTTTGAGGATTTTATCTAAAATTGTGAATTTTGAAATCAGAGATTTGGGATTCGGTCCCATCCACTTCTCAATTATTCTTCATGTATAAATAAGCCTCATGAGAATGAGGGAAGGGGAAGAATGATTATCATCATTATGTTAGTATGTTCTCATATGGAGAGATTTGGATCCATAAGAAAGGTGTTGTAAATTTCTGAATTTGAATTGAATAAAGAAGTGATGATGTTATGAGTCATTGAGCATGAGTACTCCTTGGTTCTGTAAGCCTTTCTAGCCACACATGCTAGGTGAGGTAGGGCCCCCTCAACTTGGTATGTGTTGGTCTTTTTTATTATTTAATTTGCATAGTAATTAGGATTTAGTTAATTGCATTTCAAGCTTACTTACATTTTAATTTCAATTCATCCTTTGTGTGATTGCAATTTGATTTAGTTTTATGAATTCAGGTTCATTAAATACTCATGATTGATTCTTCAAGTGTATGCAATAATGTTCCATCTATCCCATTGTATTTACAACTTCCTTCTTTGTAGATCATTTCCAGCAGTATGTGCAATTTGATTTCAAAGTATGAGTACATGTTCAAGATCACCCCAAATTATGTATCCACGCACCTTCACATAGGGTTTCATATCTCTTTTCTAAATACTTTGTTTCTACAGATTTCATTTCCCAAATCATCATTGCAACTTACAGCCATGTCATTTTTCCAAACTTGCTACACTTTGACCATGATTCCCTCTTCCAATTCGCTGCTATCCCATTTATATTCTTTCTAGTAACCATGCATCCATTTTCCTCATACAAATTGATTAAACCATACATCAACTTAGATTCACAAGAACTCAATTCCATCATACCCAACATTACATCCATAAACATAAACCCTCTCTAATCAATTGTGCCCAGATTTGAGTTGTTTTGAGATTGGTTACAGGGGTAGATCATTTCCATTGTAGCTCTCAATAATTCTTTGTGAATTGTTCTCATTAGTCCAATAATATATAAAACACAAAGAGTCAAAACCATTCTTCTTATATTCCTCTACTTTCACGATAAAATTCTGTTCTTGGAATTAATTAGAAGATTTTATCACATCTGCAATCCATCGAACAAGGAAAACACAGAGTGCATTTTCTTCCATCTATTCCTCTTTATATAGATCATTGTTACATATTTTCATTCATTCGGTAGATAGATTATTATGTTAGGTAGATTTCATCATTGTTGTTGTATCGATTTGAAGAATTGTCTTGGAGTTTTAGTTCCATTTGTTTACAAGTCATTTTCAGATTGTCTTCATAATCTTTTAATCTAGTTTGCTTTGATTTAGTTTTCTTGTAGCTTAGCTAACCACTACTAGAATCCATTGAAGGACAAGAAACTTAAGTAATCTACCCACGATTAATCATACAAACATCACCCCGAGTGCATGAAAGACTGTGATCTAAGCCTTTATAGCACTAAGTATTCCTACGTCCCAGTGATGAATCCTTAGTGTTAATTTGCTGCAGTGTGGGTTTGAAGATTGTTTTGCCGGCTTTAGATTAGGATAGGCTAGGCTTTGATCCTGTGTTTCCTGTGCCTGCACCTCGAAGCTTACGAGCCCCGGTTGATAATTAAACATGGAAATTAATAATTCATATATTTAGCCCCAACATTTTGGCGCCATTGCCAGGGAGGTGCTAAAAGGATTAGAGCATAGGGAGGTTTCTTTTATTTCTCCAAAGCCTTGATTGTTCCTTTCATGCAAGTGTTATGTGCTTTTAAGGATGACCTAAGGGTGGAGAGAAGATGGTAAGATGTGAGGGAAGATCCCACGCATCCACTTTAGTGGGGTTACTCCAAAGTTAGGTTGTCCTTTTCCTTTTAGTAGTTAGAATTTGTGTTTTATTAGCATTAGCCAATTTTTTTATATATATGACAGGAGAAGCTAACTTGTGTGAAAAGATAACTTGGTGACAACAAGGTCCTAGTAGGATGGTGGCACTTCGAGTATATAATTGGTTTTCTTACATTTTCTTTTATTTTTCTTCTTTTTATTTCTTTAGGGTTTTTAAAAAGTTTTTGGGCACTGTAAGAACCCCCCTCTACACTAATCCATGTGTGAAACAGGACCCATCAACCAGCAACAAGAACTCAAAGATGATCAAGAGTTTAACATAACTCTCTCAAATCCTAGCAGTAGTTGGGATCTCTGCCTGTCAGGAAGAGCAAATCTTGACAATAGTCAAGAACCTATCTGCCTCTCCGAAAGTGATAGAAGAAGAAGAGTTCCATGAGCTACATTCACAAGAATATCTAAAAGCCTTTTGTAATCACTCTTTCCAACCTATAGGAGAGACTAAAGAATCATGGACCACATTCGATGGAGAGCCACCATTAGAAACTGAGATTGAGGAGTTCTTGACATGCATATCTCTAGATCCAGTATGCATCCAGGAGACAAACCATCAGAAAGAAGATGATCTGTGTGCCATCATAGAGGGAGACATGTAGAGTGGTCTAAATGAGTAAGTGAACCATGAACATGAAGATTATATAGAACATTGGTTCCAGACAACAACAAGATTGAAGCACCACTCTCTTCTTCAACAACTCTCCACATCATCATCAAAGAAGCTGGTTCTTCGTATTCTGGTATACATTAGAGCTTATATTTCAAACCTGAGTATGAATGTGTTTCTACACCTGTTATGCACATGGTTACATTGGAAATATTCTTACACGTGAAATATAATTTCTTGTTCTTAGGTAGGAAAGAGTAAAAGTTGCATGTTAGTTAACCTAGTTCTAAATAAATGCAAGATATTTTGTGTTTCTTTTCAAATAAATGAAATGAGATGAATATAATATTGGTGATCTAACATCATAAACCAAAACAACTTAAGATATTTCTTCTTCTTATTACATACATATTTCTGACTATTAATAATAACAGTTGCTCATAAGCCTAATATTTAAAATATTATGGGGATTTACAAAATCTTCAAGGCCTGCATAATGATGCCCATAGGTAACTTGTACATCCTAGTTTCATATCAGAACTTGTTATTCAATCATTCTTATCAAATAGTAGCAGGAGAGTGAATGGAACTTCCACTTGTGAGGGAACATAATCTTATATGGAGAAGATGAACTTGGGGACTAGAGGCACGTTTATGTCATTCTCTCATGGCCTCATCCACCACACAATAAGTAAGTTCGACCATGATATGTATTTCGACTGATCTCGATACATAAGTCTTTTTTTCATACGAACAATCTTTTATGGGCAATCTATAAATATCGTCCAACTTAATACCATCCCATCTTGTAAAAAGGTTTTTAAAGATCAGGACAAGAGCCTTTGATGGAAAATGGGTGTAATAGGATACCCCGTCGGGATACTGAACAGGTCTACTGGCCGTGGGTACCAGCCTGTGGTATAACTAGGCAAACCCATTGAGGTACTAGACAGGCTCTTGGGCAATGGGGCATTCTCCCTAGGAAGGATATTTCTTAGATTTCAAAATTACCCCATTGAAGTACTGAACATGCTTGCTGGCAATGGGTTCTAATTTTGATGTCTTTCATTATGCCTAATCTATATTTGTCCATATGAACAATATACTTGTGTAAATCGTTAAGAAGAAGCATGCATGGTTGAACAAAAGGATAATGAACCTCATCTAATTGCCATTTGAGAATGTTCATAAGATATTCTTAAGACCCTCGTCATTCATACCTAGGATGTCATTGTCCTAGAGGTGGGACCCATAAGTGTAGGAGTCTAATAAACTCAAATGCGAACTTTATCAATATCACTTGAAAGACAGAGATTCTTTGAGAAATTAAACAGGGATGACTGGTTTCCTATCGGTTTCTCATTTATTAAAGACCACGTATCTTCTCATGTTATCTTGTTTAAGGATAAGAGGAAAAATCCACCATCATAATTCACATGGTTTCTTGAGCATACAACTGTTAATGATTGATGAAATCATATGTAATAATTAATTTAGAAATTTCCTTTATTCTTGTAATATTTTAAGATAAATTCCATTCCCAAATTTGTAAGCATGAATAAAGTTTAAGTTTTGGTTATTTCTTTAAGCATTACATCAATGTATATTTCTTCTCTCATAATAATAGTATTGGTTTAAGTTCTTTTATATTTTTCTGTTCTGGTACTGCTGGTACAGAAACTAGTAGGTTCCTGTACCAACAGTACAGAAATTTATATATTTTTCGAGGATACTTTTTGCAAGATATTTTCAACATCTCTCAGCTCTGACATATTTCATTTCTCTCCTTCAGTCAACATGCACCGGTTCCACATAGTCCACTTTCAGCTTGCATAAATTTTGTGTGCTAATGAGAGCTTGCATGAGGACATGCAAACCAACGGGTTTTTGGGAGAGAGAGAGACATAAGGAATCTCAGAAGATCAAGATTCATCAACTCTCTCCTAGATATCCATTAGTTCTTAGCCTTGCTCTACTTCATCTTCAGATCTCAACAATATACATCATGATTTTGCAGATATTTTGTCCTGTTCTGCATAGTTTACACTTCAACATGAATTAGAATCAAAGCAAGGGTAACTTGAGGTAAAACTGGTACAAATATTTTTAATTTACTAAGAACTTGGAAAACATGATGCATAACCACTATTACCCACTCCACTATGAATTATCACAACTACTCAGTAAACCCTCCATATTCACTCCGCTTGTCATAATGAACAATATAGTTTGATGATAAGACCAAGTAATGAAAAGGAAATATGTGGTATACAAATACAAAGAAACATCTATAGTGTCTTCTCTTTGTACATCATAAAGCATTCTTAAGCCATCTCAAAGAGGATGAAGTCATTGTTGCCTATCCAAGCAAAGAACCACAAAGTAAATATTGGTCTTAAAATTGATGTCCAAGTTCATACAACCACCATATGCACACCATTCACCATCACTTTGATACCTCATCCACTGGTTGTCCTCCAGTTTTATGATAATTTTGTTTCTATGTTTGAAATCAATCTGTGGCAGTTTCCAAAGTGTCATTCCACAAGAACTAACACCTACACAAAAGAAGCAATGTCATATAAATCTATAAGCAAAGTATCATAAGTTCTTCACCTTGTTTGCATGAGGACATGCAAATCCTTGGGTTTGGGGGTGCGTTGAGCTCCAGTTTTGTCATATTTTCCGCCATACAAATACACTTATAATTACACCTTCTCCCCGCATTTTGTCACTAATATATCTGTAATTACACCATAAACCTCCATTATCTCTTGTTATTCATCCTATGTGGTTAATACACAATTTTCCATATTTTTAGTGATTAAAAGGATGATTATACATTTTTGTCGATGATGGTTTAATCCTATGTTTCTATGTCCAAGAAGCATGTTCTGTATTGTTCAGGTTCTGATATATGCATTGTCCATGTTTCGGTACCTGTACTATTCCTATTCGAGTACCCACATTGTAGGTCATCCGGTACCAGGAGGTTCTATAGTCAACTGGTACCTGCACAGTGATCCGGTACCTACACAGTCATCCAATACCCATGCTCCATGTGGTATGGTACCCACACTTCATGTCATCCAGTACTCAGTTCGTCCGATACAATTACTGTGCTCATCTGGTACTCCAAGTCATCCGGTACCAGCAGGTTCTACAAGTCATCCGGTACTCACAGTCCATGTCATATAATACTCACACTCCATAGCATCCAGTACTCGCAATTCAACACATCCAATAATAGAATGTTCCAAAAACCATCCGGTACCAGAATGCTCCAGGTCATCTCGTACTAGCATCAACAACAATCCGGTACTAGAAATAATTCAAAATTTTGGAAAGCTTCTAGAGGAAAATAGGGGACATGGGTTTTGTCCAGAATGATGTTTTCATGCGGAAAAATGAGTCAGAATTCACCCAGATTGTATGTGTGGAAATCCATCTCAGGGGGAATGATTCTGCAAAAAAAAATAACAAAAATCTCAAACTACCAACTTGTGCCTCGATTTTCGTGCAGGTGGCATCAGATCTAGAAATTCTACGAAATGGGTTTTGTCTAGAATATGGAAAATTGAGTATTGCGCATGGAGGTTTGGGAAATTAGAATTGGTTTGGAATATATGCGTGGGGCCCTAACTCGAATTTGCCCAAATTGCAATAAAACCCAGATTTTTTAGGATTTTATCTAAAATTGTAAATTTTGAAATCAAAGCTTTGGGATTCGGTCCCATCCACTCCTCAATAATTATTCATGTATAAATAAGCCTCATGAGAATGAGGGAAGGGGAAGAATTATTATCACCATTATGTTAGTATGTTCTCATATGGAGAGATTTGGATCAATAAGAAAGGTGTGGTAATTTTTTGATTTTGAATTGAATAAGGAAGTGCTGATGTTATGAGTCATTGAGCGTGATTACTCCTTGGTTCTATAAGCCTCTATAGCCACACATGCTAGTTGAGGTAGGGACCCCTCAACCTGGTATGTGTTGGTCTTGTTTATTATTTAATTTGCATAGTAATTAGGATTTAGTTAATTGCATTTCTAGCTTACTTACATTTTAATTTCAATTCATCCTTTGTGTGATTGCAATTTGATTTAGTTTTAAGAATTCAGGTTCATTAAATACTCATTATTGATTCTTCAAGTGTATGCAATAATGTTCCATCTCTCCCATTGTATTTACCACTTCCTTCTTTCGCTGCTCTGTTTCATGTTTATTAGTTTCTAACACACTTATTTCCAGCAGTATGTGCAATTTGATTTCAGAGTGTGAGTACATGTTCAAGATCACCCCAAATTATGTCTCCACACATCTTCACATAGGGTTTCATATCTCTGTTCTAAATACTCTGTTTCTACTGATTGCATTTCCCAAATCATCATTGCAACTTACAACCATGTCATTTTCCCAAACTCACTACACTTTGACCTTGATTCCCTCTTGCAATTCGCTGCTATCCCATTGCTATTCTCTCTCATAACCACGCCTCCATTTTCATCATACAAATCGATTAAACCATACATCAACTTACATTCACAAGAACTCAATTCCATCATACCCAACATTACATCCATAAACATAAACCCTCTCTAATCAATTACGCCCAGATCTGAGTTGTTTCGAGATTGGTTACAGAGGTAGATCATTTCCATTCTAGATCTCAATAATTCTTTGTGAATTGTTCTCATTAGTCCAATAATATATAAAACACAAAGAGTTAAAACCATTATTCTTATATTCCTCTACTTTCACTCTAAAATTTTGTTCTTGGAATTAATTAGAAGATTTTATCACATCTGCAATCCATCGAACACGAAAAACACAGAGTGCATTTCCTTCCATCTATTCCTATTTATATAGATCATTGTTACATATTTTCATTCATTCAGTAGATACATTATTCCATTAGGTAGATTTCATCATTGTTTTTGTATCCATTTGAAGAATTGTGTTAGAGTTTTAGTTTCATTTGTCTACAAGTCATTTTCAGATTGTCTTCATAATCTTTTAATCTAGTTTGCTTTGATTTAGTTTTCTTGTAGCTTAGCTAACCATTACTAGAATCTGTTGAAGGAAAAGAAACTTAAGTAAGCTACCCATGATTAATCACATGAACATCACCCTGAGTGCATGAAAGACTATGATCTAAGCCTTTATAGCACTAAGTATTCCTACGTCTGAGTGATGAATCCTTAGTGTTAATTTGCTACAGTGTGGGTTTGAAGATTGTTCTATCGGCTTTAGATTAGGCTAGACTAGGCTTTTATCCTGCGTTTCCTGCGCCTGCACCTCGAAGCTTACGAGCCCCAGTTGATAAATAAATGTGGAAATCAATAGTGCATATATTTAGCCCCAACATTTTGGCGTCGTTGCTGGGGAGGTGCTAAAGGGATTATAGCATAGGGAGGCTTCTTTTATTTCTCCAAAGCCTTGAGTGTTCCTTTCATGCAAGTGTGTTTCTTTTCATGCAAGTGTTGTGTGATTTTAAGGATGACCTAAGGGCGGAGAGGAGACGGTAAGATGTGAGGGAAGATCCCATGCATCCACTTTAGTGGGGTTACTCCAAAGTTAGGATGTCCTCTTCTTTTTAGTAGTTAGAATTTGTGTTTTATTAGCATTAGGCATTTTTGTTTATATATATGAGAGGAGAAGCTAACTTGTGTGAATAGATAACTTGTTGACATCAAGGTCCTAGTAGCACAGTGGCGCTTCGAGTATATAATTGGTTTGCTTACATTTTCTTTTAGTTTGCTTCTTTTTATTTCTTTAGGGTTTTTAAAATGTTTTTGGGCACTGTAAGAACCCCCCTCTACACTAATCCATGTGTGAAACATGACCCATCAACCAACAACAAGAACTCAAATATGATCAAGAGTTTAACAGAACTCTCTCAAATCCTAGCAGTAGTTGGGATCTCTGCCTCTCAGGAAGAGAAAATCTTGACAATAGTCAAGAACCTATTTGCCTCTCCGAAAGTGATAGAAGAAGAAGAGTTCCATGAGTTACATCCACAAGAAGATCTAAAATCCTTTTGTAATCACTCTTTCCAACCTATAGGAGAGACTAGACAATCATGTACCACATTCGATGGAGAGCCACCATTAGAAACTAAGATCGAGGAGTTCTTGACATGCATATCACCAGATATAGTATGCATCTAGGAGACAAACCATCCGAAAGAAGATGATCTGTGTGGAATGATAGAGGGAGACATGTAGATTGTTCTAAATGAGGAATTGAACCAAGAACATGAAGATTATATTGAACATTGGTTCCAGACAACAATAAGATTGAAGCACCACTCTCTTCTTCAACAACTCTCCACATCATCATCAAAGAAGCTAGTTCTTCATATTCTGGTATACATCAAAGATTATATTTCAAACCCAAGTATGAATGTGTTTCTACATCTGTTATGCACATGGTTACATTGGAAATATTCTTACACGTGAAATATAATTTCTTGTTCTTAGGTAGGAAAGAGTAAAAGTTGCATGTTAGTTAACCTAGTTCTAAATAAATGCAACATCTTTTGTGTACCTTTTCAAATAAATGAAATGAGATGAAGATAATATTGGTGATCTAACATCATAAACCAAAACAACTTAAGATATTTCTTTTTCTTATTACATACATATTTCTGACTATTAATAGTAACAGTTGCTCATAAGCTTAATATTTAAAATATTATGGGGATTTACAAAATCTTTAAGGTCTGCATAATGATGCCCATAGGTAACTTGTACATTGTAGTTTCATATCAGAACTTGTTATTTAATCAGTCTTATCAAATAGTAGCAGGAGAGTGAATGGAACTTCTACTTGTGAGGGAACACAATCTTATATGGAGAAGATGAACTTGGGGACTAGAGGCACCTTTAGATCATTCTCTCATGGCCTCATCCACCACACATTAAGTAAGTTTGACCATGATATGTCTTTCGACTAATCTCGATACATAAGTCTTTTTTTCATATGAACAATCTTTTATGGGCAATCTATAAAATATCTTCCAACTCAATACCATCCCATCCTGTAAAAAGGTTTTCAAATATGCTTCCCCATTCACCCATGTGAAAGAAATCTATAAATTCTATCTTAAGGGTAAATATTGGGACAAGAGCATTTGATGGAAAATTGGTGTAAGAGGCTAACCCGTCGGGATACTGAACAGGTCTGCTGGAAGCGGGTACCGGCCTATGGTATAACTAGGCAAACTCATCAGGGTACTGAACATGCTCGTCGACAATGGGGAATTCTGCCTGGGAAGGATATTTCTTAGATGTCAAAATTACCCCATCGGAGTTCTGAACATGCTTGCTAGAAATGGGTTCTGATTTTGATGTCTTTCATTATGCCTAATATATATTTCTCCATATGAACAATATACTTGTGTACATCGTTAAGAAGAAACATGCATGGTTGAACAAATGGATAATGAACCTCATCTAATTTCCATTTGAGAATGTCTGTAAGATGGTCTTAAGACCCCGTCATTGATACCTAGGATGTCATTGTCCTAGAGGTGGGACCCATAAGTGTAGGAGTCTAATAAACTCAAATGCAAACTTTATCAATATCACTTAAATGACAGAGATTCTTTGAGAAATTAAACAAGGATGATTGGTTTCCTATTGGTTTCTCATTTATTAAAGACCATGTATCTCCTCATGTTCTCTTGTTTAAGGATAAGAGGAAAAATACCCCATCATAATTCACATGGTTTCTTGAGCATACAACTGTTAATTATTGATGAAATCGTATGTAATAAGTAATTTAGAAATTTCCTTTATGCTTGTAATATTTTAAAATAAATTCCATTTCCAAATTTGTAAGCATGAATAAAGTTTAAGTTTTGGTTATTTCTTTAAGCATGACATCAATGTATATTTATTCTCTCATAATAATAGTATTGGTTTAATTTCTTTTAGATTTTTCTCTTCTGGTATTGCTGGTATAGAAACCAGTAGGTTCTTGTACCAACAGTACAAAAATTTAAATCTTTTTCGAGGGTACTTTTTGCAGGATATTTTCAGCATCTCTTAGCTCTGGCATAATTCATTTCTCTCCTTCAGTCAACATGCACCAGTTCCACATAGGCCACTTTAAACTTGCAAAAATTTTGTGTGCTAATGAGAGTTTGCATGAGGACATGCAAACCAGCGGGTTTGGGGGAGAGAGAGAGAGAGAGACATAAGGAATCTTAGAAGATCAACATTCATAATTTCTCTCCTAGATATCCATCAGTTCTCAGCCTTGCTCCACTTCATTTTCAGATCTCAGCAGTATACATCATGATTTTGCAGACATTTTGTCTTGTTCTACATAGTTTACACTTCAACATGCATTAGAATTCAAAGCAAGGGTAACTTGAGGTATAACTGGTACAAATATATTTAATTTACTAAGAACTTGGAAAACATGATGCATAACCACTATTATCCACTCCACTATGCATTATCACAACTACTCAATAAACCCTCCATCTTCACTCTGCTTGTCATAATGAACAATATACTTTTATGATAAGGCCAAGTAATGAAAAGGAAATATGTGGTATACAAATACAAAGCAACATCTATAGTGTTTTCTCTTTATACATCATAAAGAATTATTAATCCATCTCAAAGAGGATGAGGTCATTGTTGTCTATCCAAGAAAAGAACCACAAAGTAAATATTGGTCTTAAAATTGATGTCCAAGTTCATAGAACCACCATATGCACACCATTCACCATCACTCTGATACCTCATCCACTGTTTGTTCTCTAGTTTTATGATAATTTTATTTCTATGTTTGAAATCAATATATGGCAGTTTCCAAAGTGTCATTCCACAAGAACTAACACCTACACAAAATAAGCAATGTCATATAAATCTATAAGCAGAGTATCATAAGTTCTTCACCTTGTTTGCACGAGGACATGAAAATCCTTGGGTTTGGGGGTGTGTTGAGCTCCAATTTTGTCATATTTTCCGCCATACAAATACACTTATCATTACACCTTCTCCCCACATTTTGTCACTAATATATCCGTAATTACACCATAAACCTCCATATCTCTTGTTATTCATCCTATGTGGTTAATACACAATTTTGCATATTTTTAGTGATTAAAAGGATGATTATACAATAGTTTTGTCGATGATAGTTTAATCCTATGTTTATATGTCCAAGAAGCATATTCTGTATTGTTCAGGTTCTGATATATGCATTGTCCATGTTTTGGTACCTATACTATTCCTATTCCGGTACCCACATTGCAGGTCATCCGGTACTCCAAGTCATCCAGTACCAGAAGGTTCTACAGTCAACCGGTACCTGCACAGTCATCCGTTACCTGCACAGTCATCTGATACCCATTTCCATGTCATCTGGTACCCACACTCCATGTCATCCAGTACTCAGTTCGTCCGGTACCAATACTGCGCTCATCCAGTACTCCAAGTCATCCGGTACCAGAAGGTTCTACAAGTCATCCGATACTCACAGTCCATGTCATCCGATACTCACACTCCATATAATTCGGTACTCATAATTCAACACATCCAATAATAGAATGTTCCAGAAACCATCTGGTACCAGAATGCTCCAGGTCATCCGGTACCAGCATCAACAAGAATTCGGTACTAGAAATAATTCAAAATTTTGGAAAGCTTTTAGAGGCAAATAGGGGGCATGGGTTTTGTCCAAACGATGTTTTCATGTGGACACCTGAGTCAAAATTCACCCAGATCGTACGTGCGGACCTCCATCTTAGGGGGAATGATTCTGCAAAAAAATAACAAAAATCTCAAACTGCAAACTTGTGCCTCGATTTCCGTGCATGTGGCATAAGATCTAGAAATTCTACGAAATGGGTTTTGTCTAGAATATGGACAATTGAGTATTACATGCACAATTTTTTAAAATTAGAATTGGTTTGGAAGATATGGTTGGGGGCCTCACTCGAATTTGCCCAAATTGCAATAAAACCCAGATTTTTGAGGATTTTATCTAAAATTGTAAATTTTGAAATCAAAGCTTTGGGATTTGGTCCCATCTACTCCTCAATGATTCTTCATGTATAAATAAGCCTCATGAGAATGAGGGAAGGGGAAGAATTATTATCATCATTATGTTAGTATGTTCTCATATGGAGAGATTTGGATCTATAAGAAAGGTGTTGTACATTTCTGAATTTGAATTGAACAAGGAAGTGCTAATGTTATGAGTCATTGAGCATGATTACTCCTTGGTTTTGTAAGCCTCTTTAGCCACACATGCTAGGTGAGGTAGGGCCCGCTCAACCTGGTATGTGTTGGTCTTGTTTATTATTTAATTTGCATAGTAATTAGGATTTAGTTAATTGCATTTCTAGCTTACTTACATTTTAATTTCAATTCATCCTTTGTGTGATTGCAATTTGATTTAGTTTTATGAATTTAGGTTCATTAAATACTCATGATTGATTCTTCAAGTGTATGCAATAATGTTCCATCTCTCCCATTGTATTTACCACTTCCTTCTTTCGTTGCTCTGTTTCATGTTTATTAGTTTCTAACACACTTATTTCCAGCAGTATGTGCAATTTGATTTCAGAGTATGAGTACATGTTCAAGACAAACCCAAATTATGTCTCCACGCTCCTTCACTTAGGGTTTCATATCTCTGTTCTAAATACTTTGTTTCTACTGATTGCATTTCCCAAATCATCATTCCAACTTACAACCATGTCATTTTTCCAAACTCACTACACTTTGACCATGATTCCCTCTTGCAATTCGCTGCTATCCCATTGCTATTCTCTCTCATAACCACGCCTCCATTTTAATCATACAAATCAATTAAACCATACATCAACTTACATTCACAAGAACTCAATTCCATCATACCCAACATTACATCCATAAACATAAACCCTCTCTAATCAATTGTTCTCATATTTGATTTGTTTCGAGATTGGTTACATAGGTAGATCATTTCCATTCTAGCTCTCAATAATTCTTTGTGAATTTTTCTCATTAGTCCAATAATATATAAAACACAAAGACTTAAATCCATTCTTCTTATATTCCTCTACTTTCACTCTAAAATTTTGTTCTTGGAATTAATTAGAAGATTTTATCACATCTGCAATCCATCGAACACGGAAAACACAGAGTGCATTTCCTTCCATCTATTCCTCTTTATATAGATCATTGTTACATATTTTCATTCATTTGGTAGATACACTATTCCGTTAGGTAGATTTCATCATTGTTGTTGTATCCGTTTGAAGAATTGTCTTGGATTTTTAGTTTCATTTGTTTACAAGTCATTTTCATATTGTCTTCATAATCTTTTAATCTAGTTTGCTTTGATTTAGCTTTCTTGTAGCTTAGCTAACCACTACTAGAATCCATTGAAGGACAAGAAACTTAAGTAAGCTACCCACGATTAATCACACGAACATCACCCTGAGTGCATGAAAGACTGTGATCTAAGCCTTTATAGCACTAAGTATTCCTATGTCCCAGTGATCAATCCTTAGTGTTAATTTGCTGCAGTGTGGGTTTGAAGATTGTTCTGCCGGCTTTATATTAGTCTAGACTAGGCTTTCATACTACATTTCTTGCGCTTTCAACTCAAATATTATGAGCCCTGATTGATAATTAAATTTGGGAATTAATAGTGCATATATTTAGCCGCAACATTTTTGCACTGTTGTTGGGGAGGTGCTAAAGAGATTAGAGCATAGGGAGGTTTCTTTTATTTCTCCAAATCCTTGAGTGTTCCTTTCATGCAAGTGTGTTTCTTTTCATGCAAGTGTTGTGTGATTTTAAGGATGACCTAAGGGTGGAGAGAAGATGGTAAGACGTGAGGGAATATCCCACACATCAACTTTAGTGGGGTTACTCCAAAGTTAGGTTGTCCTCTTCCTTTTAGTAGTTAGAATTTGTGTTTTATTAGCATTAGCCTTTTTATATATATATATATATATAAAAGGAGAAGCTAACTTGTGTGAAAAAATAAGTTGGTGACAACAAGGTCCTAGTAGCACGGTGGTGCTTCAAGTATATAATTGGTTTTCTTAGATTTTCTTTTAGTTTGCTTCTTTTTATTTCTTTAGGGGTTTTAAAAAGTTTTTGGGCACTGTAAGAACCCCCCTCTACACTAATCCATGTGTGAAACATGACCCATCAACCAGCAACAAGAACTCAAAGATGATCAAGATTTTAACATAACTCTTTCAAATCCTAGCAGTAGTTGGGATCTCTGCATCTCAGAAAGAGCAAATCTTGACAACAGTCAAGAACCTATCTTCTTCTCCGAAAGTGATAGAAGAATAAGAGTTCCATGAGCTACATCCACAATAAGATCTAAAATCATTTTATAATCAGTCTTTCCAACCTATAGAAGAGACTAAAGAATCATGGACCACATTCGATGGAGAGCCACCATTAGAACCTGAGATCGAGGAGTTCTTGACATGCATATCACCAGATCCAGTATGCATCCAGGAGGCAAATCATCCAAAAGAAGATGATCTGCATGGCATGATAGAGGGAGACATGTAGAGTGGTCTAAATGAGGAAGTGAACCAAGAACATGAAGATTATATTGAACATTGGTTCTAGACAACAACAAGATTGAAGCACCACTCTCTTCTTCAACAACTCTCCACATCATCATGAAAGAAGATGGTTCTTCGTATTCTGGGATACATTAAATCTTATATTTCAAACCTAAGTATGAATGTGTTTCTACACCTGTTATGCACATGGTTACATTGGAAATATTCTTACATGTGAAATATAATTTCTTGTTCTTAGGTAGGATAGAGTAAAAGTTGCATGTTAGTTAACATAGTTCTAAATAAATGCAACATCTTTCGTGTTTCTTTTCAAATAAATGAAATGAGATGAAGATAATATTGGTGATCTAACATCAAAAACCAAAACAACTTAAGATATTTCTTCTTCTTATTACATACAGATTTCTAACTATTAATAATACAGTTGCTCATAAGCCTAATATTTAAAATATTATGGGGATTTACAAAATATTTAAGGTCTGCATAATGATGCCCATAGGTAACTTTTACATCCTAGTTTCATATCAGAACTTGTTATTCAAGCATTCTTATCAAATAGTAGCAGGAGAGTGAATGGAACTTCTACTTGTGAGGGAACACAATCTTATATCGAGAAGATGAACTTGGGGACTAGAGGCACCTTTACGTAATTCTCTCATGGCCTCATCCACCACACATTAAGTAAGTTTGACCATGATATGTCTTTCAACTACTCTCGATACATAAGTCTTTTTTTCATATGAACAATCTTTTATGGGAAATATATAAAATATATTCCAACTCAATACCATCCCATCCTGTAAAAAGGTTTTCAAATATGCTCCCCCATTCACCCATGTGAAAGCAATCTATAAATTATATCTTAAGGGTGTAAGAGGCTAACCTGTCAGGATACTGAACAGGTTTGTTGGCAGCGGGTATCGACCTGTGGTATAACTAGGAAAACCCATCAGGGTACTGAACATGTTCGTGGGCAATGGGGCATTCTGCCTAGGAAGGATATTTCTTAGATGTCAAAATTACCCCATTGGAGTACTGAACATGCTTGCTGGCAATGGGTTCTGATTTTGATGTCTTTCATTATGCCTAATCTATATTTGTCCATATGAACAATATACTTGTGTAAATCGTTAAGAAGAAGCATGCATGGTTGAACAAAAGGATAATGAACCTCATCTAATTTCCATTTGAGAATGTCTGTAAGATGGTCTTAAGACCCTGTCATTCATACCTAGGATGTCATTTTCCTAGAGGTGGGACCCATAAGTGTAGGAGTCTAATAAACTCAAATGCGAACTTTATCAATATCACTTAAATGAAAAAGATTCTTTGAGAAATTAAACAGGGATGACTGTTTTCCTATCGGTTTCTCATTTATTAAATACCATGTATCTCCTCATGTTCTCTTGTTTGAGGATAAGAGGAAAAATCCGCCATCATAATTCACATGGTTTCTTGAGCATACAACTGTTAATTATTGATGAAATTGTATGTAATAAGTAATTTAGAAATTTCCTTTATGCTTGTAATATTTTAAAATAAATTCCATTTCCAAATTTGTAAGCATGAATAAAGTTTAAGTTTTGGTTATTTCTTTAAGCATGACATCAATGTATATTTCTTCTCTCATAATAATAGCATTGGTTTAAGTTCTTTTAGATTTTTTTGTTATGGTACTACTGGTACATAAACCAGTAGGTTCCTGTACCAACAGTACATAAATTTAAATCTTTTTTGAGGGTACTTTTTGCAGGATATTTTCAGCAGCTCTCAGCTCTGGCATATTTCATTTCTCCCCTTCAATCAACATGCACCAATTCCACATAGTCGACTTTCATCTTGCAGAAATTTTGTGTGCTAACGAGAGTTTGCATGAGGACATGCAAACCAACGGGTTTTGGGGAGAGAGAGAGACATAAGGAATATCAGAAGATCAACATTCATCAACTCTCTCCTAGATATCCATCAGTTCTAAGCCTTGCTCCACTTCATCTTCAGATCTCAGTAGTATACATCATGATTTTGCAGACATTTTGTCCTGTTCTGGATAGTTTACACTTCAACATGCATTAGAATTCAAGGCAAGGGTAACCTTAGGTAAAACTGGTACAAATCTTTTTAATTTACTAAGAACTTGGAAAACATGATGCATAACCACTATTACCCACTCCACTATGCATTATCACAAGTACTCAGTAAACCCTCCATCTTCACTCCGCTTGTCATAATGAACAATATAGTTTGATGATAAGACCAAGCAATGAAAAGGAAATATGTGGTATACAAATACAAATAAACATCTATAGTGTCTTCTCTTTGTACATCATAAAAAATTCTTAAGCCATCTCAAAGAGGATGAAGTCATTGTTTTCTATCCAAGCAAAGAACCACAAAGTAAATATTGGTCTTAAAATTGATGTCCAAGTTCATACAACCACCATATTCACACCATTCACCATCACTCTGATACCTCATCCACTATTTGTCCTCCAGTTTTATGATATCTTTGTTTCTATGTTTGAAATCAATCTGTGGCAGTTTCCAAAATGTCATTCCACAAGAAATAACATCTACACAAGAGAAACAATGTCATATAAATCTATAAGCAGAGTATCATAAGTTCTTCACCTTGTTTGCATGAGGACATGCAAATCCATGGGTTTGGGGGTGTGTTGAGCTCCAGTTTTGTAATATTTTCCACCATACAAATACACTTATGATTACACCTTCTCCCCACATTTTGTCACTAATATATCCGTAATTACACCATAAGCCTCCATTATCTCTTGTTATTCATCCTATGTGGTTAATACACAATTTTCCATATGTTTAGTGATTAAAAGGCTGATTATACAATAGTTTTGTCGATGATGGTTTAATCCTATTTTTCTATGTCCAAGCAACATGTTTTGTATTGTTCAGGTTCCAATATATGCATTGTCCATGTTTCGGTACCTGTACTATTCCTATTCCAGTACCCACATTGCAGGTCATCCGTTACTCCAAGTCATCCGGTACTAGAAGGTTCTACAGTCAACCGATACCTGCACAGTCATCTAGTACCTGCACAGTCATCCGATATCGATGCTCCATGTCATATGGTACCCACACTCCATGTCATCAAGTACTCAGTTCATCTGATACCAATACTGCGCTCATCCAGTACTCCAAGTCATCCGATACCAGAAGGTTCTACAAGTCATCCGGTACTCACAGTCCATGTCATCTGATACTCACACTCCATATCATATGGTACTTGCAATTCAACACATCCAATAATAAAATGTTCCAGAAACCATCTGATACCATAATGCTCCAGGTCATCCGATACTAGCATCAACAACAATCCGGTACTAGAAATAATTCGAAATTTTGGAAAGCCTCTAGAGGAAAATAGGGGACATGGGTTTTGTCCATAATGATGTTTTCAGATGGAAACCTAAGTCATAATTCACCCAGATCACACGTGTGGACCCCCATCTCAGGGGGAATGATTCTGCAAAAAAATAACAAAAATCTCAAACTGCCAACTTGTGCCTCGATTTCCATGCACGTGGCATCAGATCTAGAAATTCTACGAAATGGGTTTTGTCTAGAATATGGAAAATTGAGTAATGCATGGGCAGGTTTTCAAAATTATAATTGGTTTGGAAGATATGGGTGGGGGCCTAACTCGAATTTGCCCAAATTGCAATAAAACCCAGATTTTTGAGGATTTTATCTAAAATTGTAAATTTTGAAATCAGAGCTTTGGGATTCGGTCCCATCCACTCCTCAATGATTCTTCATGTATAAATAAGCCTCATGAGAATGAGGGAAGGGGAAGAATTATTGTCATCATTTTGTTAGTATGTTCTCATATGGAGAGATTTGGATCCATAAGAAAGGTGTTGTAAATTTTTGAATTTGAATTGAATAAGGAAGTGTTGATGTTATGAGTCATTGAGCGTGATTACTCCTTGGTTCTGTAAGCCTCTCTAGACACACATGCTAGGTGAGGTAGGTCCCCCTCAACCTAGTATGTGTTGGTCTTGTTTATTATTTAATTTTCATAGTAATTAGGATTTAGTTAATTGCATTTCTAGCTTACTTACATTTTAATTTCAATTCATCCTTTGTGTGATTGCAATTTGATTTAGTTTTATGAATTCAGTTTCATTAAATACTCATGATTGATTCTTCAAGTGTATGCAATAATGTTCCATCTCTCCCATTTTATTTACCACTTTCTTCTTTCGCTGCTCTGTTTCATGCTTATTAGTTTCTAACACACTTATTTCCAGCATTATGTGCAATTTGATTTCAGAGTATGAGTACATGTTCAAGATCACCCCAAATTATGTCTCCACACACCTTCACATAGGGTTTCATATCTCTGTTCTAAATACTCTGTTTCTACTGATTGCATTTCCCAAATCATCATTGCAACTTACACCCATGACATTTTTCCAAACTCACTACACTTTGACCATGATTCCCTCTTCCAATTCACTGCTACCCATTGCTAGTCTCTCTCATAACCACGCCTCCATTTTCATCATACAAATTGATTAAACCATACATCAACTTACATTCACAAGAACTCAATTCCATCATACCCAACATCACATCCATAAACATAAACCCTCTCTAATCAATTGCGCCCAGATTTGAGTTGTTTCGAAGAGGAAGATCATTTCCATTCTAGCTCTCAATAATTCTTTGTGAATTGTTCTCATTAGTCCAATAATATATAAAACACAAAGAGTTAAAACCATTCTTCTTGTATTCCTCTACTTTCACTCTAAAATTCTGTTCTTGGAATTAATTAGAATATTTTATCACATTTGCAATCCATCGAACACGGAAAACACAGAGTGCATTTCCTTCCATCTATTCCTCTTTATATAGATCATTGTTACATATTTTCATTCATTCGGTAGATACATTATTTCGTTAGGTATATTTCATCATTATTGTTGTATCCATTTGAATAATTGTGTTGGAGTTTTAGTTTCATTTGTTTACAAGTCATTTTCAAATTGTCTTCATAATCTTTTAATATAGTTTGATTTGATTTAGTTTTCTTGTAGATTAATCACACGAACATCACCTTTAGTGCATTAAATATTGTGATCTAAGCCTTTATCGCACTAAGTATTCCTACATCCCAGTGATGAATCATTAGTGTTAATTTGTTGCGTTGTGGGTTTGAAGATTGTTTTTATGGCTTTAGATTAGGCTAGACTAGGCTTTGATCCTGCGTTTCCTGCGCCAGCACCTCGAAGCTTATGAGCCCAAGTTGATAATTAAATGTGGGAATTAATAGTGCATATATCTAGCCCCAACAGTGACTGTGTTGTTTGAACATATTTTAGTGTCTGAATCTTGAGTTCAAGAGCAGTCCTTAGCCTAAGTTTTTCTTCACCAAGCTACTTGAAAGCCAACACCCATAGCAGTTTTGTTCACCTCTCTCACTAAGTCTTCCATCTTCTCACCTTTAAACTCAATTCACTGATTGAAGTTAATGAGGCCCTCACTTCCCTATGCATTGGTTGTCCTGTTCTGTGTTGAATCATTCCTGTATTGATTTTTCCCCATTTGACCTCCACTCACATAAATAAAACATCCACCAAACATTCTAATGGGTACTAGGCTTATCCTCTCACAATCTGAGGGTCACTCTCATTGATAACAAAGTGCTCAAGTGGGTGGTCCTTCTACTAATTATATCTTGTCCGCCATTCCTTCTTCCACGATGTCGATTCCTACGAACCCTTTTCTCATGGAAAACCTTCCTCTAACCTCTGGTGTTTTATCAGGGGGGAGTCAATGTTATGGTATGGGAAACTCCCTGCACGAAGTTCCTTCATCTAGGGGAAACATATATCCTCACATGAATAACCTTTATCATGTCTCTTTCTCCTCGCAAGTCTCTTCCTCAGTGATGATTCCCTTACAAACTTTTATGAATCAATTGGGAGGAGGATACTATCACACCAGACAAGGCCATGGTGTATACTATAACCCTGGTTGGACCACTATATCTCAAAACCAATCCTTCTGGGAAGCTTGGTCTCAGATTTCGCAACCACATATCCTTTTTATGGCCAATTTAAATCTTCCAGACTTGTCAAAATTGATGAACCACCCAGTGCTTCACAATCCGTCTTGGCCTCCCATCCATACCAAGCTTCCCTATGACATTCCAAAGTTTGAGGGCAAGACTGGTGAAGACCTAGGTGATCATGTGACTAAATTTCACCTATGGTTCTCGTCTAACCCCCTTAATGATGGTTATGTTCGTTTGAGAATATTTCAACACACCCTTACGGGGGTTGCCGCGAAGTGGTAGATCGAGCTACTTGGGGGAACTTATGGAACTTTCAATGAGAAGCTCTGTTTTTTCTCAACCACTTCCAATTTCTAGTTTTTTACGATGTTTTCATAGAACTTTTATTGAATTTTTGTCAAGATAACACCACCCACATATCTGATCATATTCAATATTGGCATGGATGGAAGAGGTTGATTAAAGCTTACATTCCTCCAGATTTTCTATTGAAATGGTTCCTCAAGTTCTTATTGCCTTACATTTTGAAGGATGTTTCTACATCCGGAGTGACATCTAAGGAAGAGGCCATATTCAAAGCCCAACAGTTAGATATCATATATTCTCAATTTGGGATACTCTACAAAATTATCCTTGATGTGTCACGGTTGAATTACCATCCTAGACAAAATCATGGGCCTCATGCCAATGACATCATATGCTCTGCAAGTGCCAAGACTGTAGAGAAGGTGATGAACCAACTTAAATATTTGTCTTTTAACCCATCTGTAGTAGGACAAGCTATGGCTTCTTCTTCAACCACCCAGTCGGAAAATGTGCATTATGTACAGTCGACGAAACTGAACAGTGACCACCTGAAGTGAACAACAAGAAAGGTCTTGGTAATAATCGTAAGGGTGGGAAGAATAATAATGATAATAATAAAGGGAAGGATGAAAACAATAATGATAAACCTAATAATAATGATGGTGAGGGAAAGAAAGAAAAGAGGAAGGTGAAGTTTCCTTGTAAAGTTTTTAAATATGATCATCTTATCCACTTGTGCCCCAAAATTGAGGAATCCTTGAGTCTCATAGCACAACATCTTGTTGTGCTGACTAACCCATTTCTACATAACCAAAATATGTCCTCAGGAGCCTCCAACACTAGAAATTCTTCGAGTGGAACTCAAAACCCCTTGGGACATGATGGTGGGAATCTATGCATCAATATGGTTAAATCTGTAGCCACTCAAACTCACGATTATGGTTCTTCACAACCTGTTGTAGGTCCAGAGCCTCCTCCTCCATAAAAGCATCTGCATATTGATAAGTTGTAACCTCCACCTTGTATTCTGAAAGGAGTCCTTAAACACTCTACCCACTATCCTAATGTCAAAGCCACCCAAAATTACTTGATTGTCGAGGATTTGAGCCAAACTCCGTGCACTATGTCAGCTTTGGAGGTTCTCTAGATGTGTACTACACAGAGGAATGCCTTTCTATCTTCTTTAGGAGCTCTATATTTGAGTGGATCAAAGGTTATCAAGTTATATGTTGTTGATATCTGGCCTCGCTTTCCTTACCATGTGTCCTTTCAAATCTATGTGGAAGGTATGAATATCACCATCAAGTGTGCTTTCATTGAAGGTGCTTCAACATCTGTAATGTATCTATCTTGTTGGAAATCCATTGGCTCTCCGCCACTTTCCCAATCCATGACCATGTTAACTACATTCGATGGACGTTATTTCATACCCCATGGTATCCTTCTCTCTTTCCTGGTCCATTTAGGTGGAAAGACTTTGGAGTTCAAGGCCGAGGTAGTTGATGCACTTCTCGACTACAATATTTTACTGGGGTTTAATTGGACTTATGCTATCACAACCATTGTGTCATTGGTTTTCCGCATTTTATGCTTTACTCATGAAGGGAAGATAGTGACAATTAACCAATTGTCCTTTGCGCATCCTAGTCCTTTTGCATTAGTGGGACCTTCAGTCCTTGTTATTGATAATTCTCAGTAGGAAATTGAGAACATTGGTGTCAGAATGTATTCCCCCTTGATGGGAAATTTTAATTTCTAGACATCGATATCATACATTAATGCCATCTCGATGAGTCTTAATCATCATTGAGGTCCTTTCCTTTTTGTACTTCATATATTACTGATCCATGGGCCCTACCTTATCCGCCTATGTCATATGAAGGTCATTCACAGATCAGGTGTTAAAATATTGTGTAACTGCAAAGAATATTCTTATCCCCTTTTGTGGATAAAGAAAAAGATAAAATATATATTGACAAGTCGGCCCTATTGTTCCTAGACAAGATAAATGTCAATTAAAAGGTACAGTGGATAGGTCGACCCTGACCTAATTATTAGGGGGGCACAACTTGTATTTATAAGAGGCCTAGCACCTCATTTGTACACACACTCATCAAGTTGTCTCTATCAAGTGCGCAAGTCTGAGAGTGACGCAACTACAAGGAGAAGTGACAAAGCTACAAGGAAGAGTATCTCAATAAAGGTGAAGGTCATCTTGGTGAAGCACTATCTTGGTCGAAGTGGTGCGCTACTCTATTATGGTTAGGGTTTCTGGTGGATCTTTTGTTTGGTGAGATCTCTCTTGTGAGAGACATTGTACTTGGTTATTGGATCTATATTAAAGAAGTTTTGTTGGGTTTTCTTCCCCCTAAGGGTTTCCCGAGATAAATGATTGTGTACTCTATGCTTGTGTTTCTTTCAGTAAGATCCTTATTATGTTGTTTTTATAATCAAGATTAATAATAACATATTAAGCAAGAAAATTTAACATCAGGATGGAAATGCCACTATCTGTCGTAGAAATTGTGTATCAGGCTATACGAGAAGCTACTGTAGACCCAGATCCTATCTCCTCGCCGACGAAAGAGGTGGATCTCGTCTTAGAGTCCATATGGGATGCACACTCATCTAGTTCGCATGAATTCCTCAATGATACTTTACCCTCGGATGAATCCATCTTCGATGCCATGTCTGGTTCGGATAGGCCTTGGGATAACCTTCATCATAGACCTTTTTTTCTCCTGGAGATTGAATGGATTGAACATAATGCATTTAGGTCTACCTTGAGTGAGATGGTTGGTCACGTTGTGGTTATGTTAGATACGCATAGTATATATGTTGAAGGAAACATGGTGAATATTTCTCCTACCATCATGATCAACATCTATCGAACCCCTGGTAAAATTGAAAATGTATATATCGGTGCAAATTGTTTTCCTGAATAAATTTGTATCTACATTAATACCTTCAAGGAATTCTGAGATGTATTTTCTTGTTCGTATGAAGAGATTCCATGGGTTTACCCCAGTATTTTCGAAAATGAAATTAAAATTTATCTGAATGCTAAACATGTTCGACAACAACTTAGAGTTGTGAATCTTAGGAAGGCCCCAATTATTAAGGCAGAGGTGGAGATGTTGCTAAATGTTGGCTTCATCTACCCTGTTCCCTTGACCGAATGGGTATCCAAACCTGTTCTTGTAGATAAGAAGCAAGGAACCATCCGTGTATGTATGGATTTTAAGGACCTGAATAAAACCCGCCCTAAAGATAACTTCTCCACTCCCTTTATTGGTCAGATTATTGATGAGTGTGCGGGAAGAGAAGTCTTTTGTTTTATGGATGGACTTTTAGGTTATAATCAAATTAAAATTAAACTCAAGGGTCAACACAAGATGGCATTTATTTTTTCTTGGGGTACCTTTGCAGACTGGAAAAGGCCTTTCGGTCTTAAAAATGTTGGAGAAACCTTTCAACATGCCATGAACTCCATGTTTCAAGACCTTAAGCATATTTTTGAATCCTATCTAGACGATCTCATTGCTCACTCTCAAAAGAGGGTTGATCATTCGACTCACCTTCGACTAGTATTTGAAATATGTTGCTATTATCGCATTTGGTTGAACCCTAAAAAATGCATCTTTTGCATTAGGTATGGCCTTCTTTTTGGATTCATAGTTTCTGAGCATCGGATCATGGTGGATCCTATGAAGGTTGAGGAAATACTTTGATTTCCTCCCCTGCACAATATTTGACAACTTCATGGTTTACAGGGGAAGGATTACTTCCTACATCATTTTGTGTGAACTATGCCAATATAAATAAGGTTTTAATTCATCTCTTGAAAAAGGAAACTCTGTTCATATGGGATGAGTGATCCCTTGAGTCATTTTATGCTCTTAAGAAATACCTGGTATCGACACCTCTGTTGAAGCCCCCAGATTACAATAGAGATTTCCTGCTCTATATTTCCACATCTAAAGGGATGATTGGTATGGTTCTAGTTCAGGAAGATGATGAGATCCATGAGAAGATTATCTATTACCTTATTCAAAATATAATTGTTCATGAACTTAAGTATTCTCGCGTAGAGAAGCTAGCCTTAGTAATCATGCATGTGGTTCAGATATTACGTCAGTAAATCTTACTCTGCAAGACTACCATGGTTGTTGCTATCAATCCATTTAAAGATGTCCTTACAAGGTGTATAATAAGGGGGTAAATACAATAAATGGATTGTGATTCTATAGGAATTTGATCTTGATTTTGCCTCTACGAAATACAAGAAATCACTAGTTTTTGCGAAACTAATGTCAGACTTCCCTAGGCTGGATGAGGATATTTTTCACGATGATTCATTCACTGATGAACACATATTCCTTATCTCATCTTCATATCCCTGGTATGGAGATATTATAATCTACCTTCAAACTCTAAATATTCCCCAACATATTTCGAGAGACGATCGACGACGTATACGCCACCAAGACAAAAACTACCTCATTATCGACAACGTGTTATATCGTCAAGGGGTGGATGATATTTTGCATCATTGTTTGAATCAAAGATAGAATGAAGCCATTCTCAATGAATTCCATAGTGGGGCATGTGGTGGCCACTTATCCAGGTTTTCGACAACCCAAAAGATATTACGAGCTGGTTATTTTTTCCATCAATTTTTAAAGATTGCATTGAAGTGGTCAAGAAGTGTCACCCTTTCCAAGTGTTCACTCATAAGACGCACTCACACCTTTCCCCTTTACACCCAGTCATTATTGTCAATCCATTAACTAAGTTAATATGTATTTCATGGACTGCAACCCAAACTTATCTAGGGGGCATCATCATATTATTGTGGTCATGTATTATTTTACTAAATGGGATGAGACCATGCCTACCATTAAATATGACGGTGAGACTGCAACATTTTTTGTATTCAATTAGATTATAGATCGGTTCAGAATCCCAAAGGATATTGTCACTGATCATGGAAGTCACTTCCAGAATGAAATGATGACAAATTTAGCATCTAGACTAGTGTTTAAGAATGAACATTCATCACCCTACTATCCCTAGGAAAATGCACAAGTAGAGGTAGTGAATAAATATCTAAAGAACGTTTTGAAAAAAACTCTTAAGAATAGTAAATCTAACTCGAACATGATGATTTACCCTACCCTATGGAAATACTGAACTATAGTAAACACTTCCACCAGTTTCGCACTATTTCAGTTAGTCTACGAAGTGGAGTCGATCTTTCCTATTGGATGTGGAATCCCTTCTCTTAGGTTGGTCATCGAGCTCCTACCTAACATGATCGATATTGAAGAATGCCTCATACACTTAGAGCATCTCTATGAGCAACGTCGAGATGCCACTGTAGCCATTGAGGAAAATAAACGACGTGTTATGGTCAAGTACAATAAGTCTGTTTGTCCTTGGAAGTACGTTGAGGGTGACTTGGTTCCTCTAAATGACCAAGCTAAAGAACCATTGGGGGTAGGAAAATTCAATCCCATGTGGCACAGTCCTTACATCATCAGATGTGTCCTTGAAAAAGGAGCCTATGATTTAGAATATTATGAAGGGAATATGTTGGACGAGCCCAAAAATTGGCTCTAACTTAAAAGGTATTATGATTGAGCCTTCGAGCTTGAGCGTGGCCCCTATATACTAGTGTATGTTAGTGTATATATTTCACTCTTTATTATTTTGTGTCATTGACTTGCTTATTGTGTTTTCCCTTGGTTGGAAAATTTTAAAAAAATATTCGGTGTTCTTAGGATTTGTATACGGTGCCAATTGCCATACTCGGAACATGGCTTCCGTCGCTTGGGTTATATGTTCACCTGAGGGACAATTGGTTCCTTCAAGTGGTGTTTGTCTGGAGCCATCAACAAACAATGTGGTTGAGGATAGCGTCAATATAGAGCTATTGCGTGACACCATTTCACGTGGTGTTCAATTTTTAGAAGTTCTCCTGGATTCCCATCTAGTTGTATGTCAATTGAATGAAAATTATTAGGTAAGATATCCTACACTACTTAGATGTTTCCTTCGGGTATGAATTTTGGAACGATATTTTGATTTATTACTTACAATCATATACCTAGAAGTTTTAATCAATTATCCGCTGCATATGCTATTTACATTTTAGAATTTTGTCACATAACTAAGTAAAGAAAACACACATTCATACATTCATCCATTGAAATATATTCAAGTTAAATAGAAGACAAAATATTTTTTATATTTCATCCTTTAAGTCCAAAAAATATGGTGTCATAGTGAAAAATTGGGCTTGTATCCATCAAAATAAATATACGACTGATACATCCAATAACGATGACATCTACACCTGAGGTCTCAGATGCATGTCATGATAGCACACTATGGGGTTTGTAAGACGCCAGAAGAGTCTCACCCATGCACATGGTACACCCACCACCTGCCTCTGCATCGCCTCTGGCAGATCCTCCACCTGGACCATAAGAATCATGTGTGCTAGACAATACAGGTTTCCCTACAAATTCTAGATAACTCTCTCCATGTCCCCACCTACCATCTCATCTCCTCAATCCCTATGTTGATGTCATGGATATCTGTTTGGTTGTTGTGGACCTACGTAATTTTTAATATATGATACCATACAAAAATATTTTCCTTTTTTGTTTGCATTTATCAAATTGAAAAAACCCAAAAAAATGAAATATATAAAAATCAATTCTCAATGATTTCAAATACTCCATAGCATAGAACATGAGTGAAATAAAGGCCGGATGCAATGAGGGTGATCCTGATATATGTGTGAGTACTAGGATCAGAATCTTCATACTCATGTTGTCAATCGCCCTAATAGGAAGTTGGCTCCCCACTTTCTCTCTATCTACAATGTAGTAGGTGGTGTTGTAATCCTCCATAGTCCCCCCACATCCATGCCCTAGGGATTTGAGATTCAACACCTCACCTTAGTGAGAAAACCCTGTAATTAAGAAGATATAGTCCACTTTAATTATTAATGGTTTCCCATCGAGATTGAATGCATCGGTGTCCAGATCCCAATCACTTATCAATGTTTGGAGCAACCTCACTTGGGCCCTCATTTATTTTATGGCCCAAAATTTATAGAGCCCAAATATTTGAAAATCTTGTTGGGACCTCACATCCCTTTCTACTTTAACATCAACCTCCTCATGCAATCTTTCCCTCCATTCAATCACCATCTTGCAAAGGAAACACCAAATGTTGAGTTATTTTTTGTCAAAAAACTTGTGCACAGAGTTGTACAAGGGATACCATTATAAAATTCGTGTATAGGGCTTCATATACATGGGCAAGCTTTGCCTTTCCTGCGTACATGAGGTCATGTACGCGACTTGATGAACTACAGCCCGCGTACACCCTAGTTTTAAATTTACGATCTCTAATACTAAACAATTGAGCATTAAATCTAAAGATTAGACCCTTGAAATGGAAGAGGATAGGATGAGCACTTAATTGGTCTAGACGGTTTCCAATTCTGTCGATCGTAGCTCCTAGAATCATCGGTGGAAGATCGGGGGTAAAATGGCCTAAAAAGCACTATGTGGGTGGAAAACTCAAGTGATATGGTAAATTTCTTGTTTTTTACTATTTGTAGAAACGTTTCATCCACTTTATTTAGTTTTTTACCCTATCTTTCATATTTTTGAAACCATATGAACTAATTAAGCAATATAAGACCTGGTTTGAAGTGGTTTTGTATAGGGTTTCATGGATTTCCAACATTGTTTAGCTCGTTCGTGCCTCCGACATGTATTTATCATCACTGGAATATATGGTAGGTTTCAACCCCGCTTTTTATTTTTGCATCCTCTTATGACCATGATTCATATGCCCTGGGTACGAACCCATTTTTTAGAGACACAAAACCTTCTCGTTGGTACTAGAAGTGTCGTTAATAAAGGGTAGAGACTTACCAAACATGGGTACCCTAGTTAGAACACATTTTGTCATTTGGTGCCCATGCAGAAGTTACTCCATAAGTATGGGAGTCCCTTATAGTCCCAATATGACTTTGCATTCGAAAATCATTAATCTTACTCAATCTCATTCTGAAAACTACTTATGGGACTCCCTCCGAGTCTTGGTTAATCTCTTTTCCAACTCCTGAAAAAACAAAAAGATTGTCGAGTGAACTTGTCTCTTTCACACTCATTAAATGGATTTGAAAGGCCATCTATTTTGGTATAAGTTTAACCCTTTCCTAGACCAAATAGACTACTTATGAAAAAGGAATACTATGGTCACCATTGGCTAGAAGAGTTCTCATGGGTATCATTTTATACTTTTTCGGTCCTAGGGGACTAAATCTATGAAAAATGGCACTTTTGATTTAAGTTGTAATTACATTCCATTATCCTCCTTGCATTGTTGAGCCTAATGTCAGCTCCCACTTTCTCTTTATAAGCCTCTTTCCCTAATGATTCTTATCACTAACCAAGGAATTCTTTCCATATATCCTTTCCAACTTGACAACCCTTTACCCATAGAGGAAACATCCCCCCGAGTGTCCATGTCCTGGATGTTTTTCCCTGCATCAAGCATAGTTATGTTCCACTGCTTGGAACTAGTTTCTTACTCGTGACACTCATTTCCTCTCATGTATCATAGCATTTCTGTTACTATGAAAAAACAAAAAAACTGACGGGAAGGAAAATAATATTATCTCCTATAGGCAGCAGTCGTGACACCTTTGAAAAAAGAACAAATTATTGAGTCTGTTTCATCCAAGGTTTGGGTTTAGCATGACCTTAGGACGATGAGCTTGTTTCTTAGAGTTTACACCTTTGACCGATTATTCTTCCAGTCCATATGGAAAGTTTGTTGATGCCTCCTGCTTCATGAACTTTTGTTAATGATTAGTGTTGAGTCTATGTTGCTTGAGTTATTCATCTATCTCATTCTCTTGCTCAAAGGAAGTCTAAGCATGTGTCGACCATTCCTCAGAACTATTGACTTTGCATGTTGTCCATCCCATTACAAGTGAACCTCATAATCACATGAAACTATTGTCCTACCTTGCACCCTAGGCCTACTTTCATCATTCGTAGGTGACCTTGAACCCAACAGATGACATCTCTCCATTGGTCGCTAACTGGGGGGTTTCCCTTGTGTTCGATGGGAAGAAATTTATTCACACATTGGGATTTGTGAAATGTCTTGGATTCCATTAGAACCTATTGGAGGTTTCCTCACCTTTGTCGACATTTTTCATTATTGGCTGCCAGTCAGAGGGTCTCTTTCATGTACTATTTGCATCTAGTACATGCAAGAGACACACATGGTCATTGGTTCATGAACATCCTATTCATCCAGGCTCTTCCTAATCATCAATATATTTTGTTGTACATCGCGTTGGATGATGAGATATGCCTTAATTATCTTCTTTCAGCAGGTCTCCTTCCATCGACTTTAACTCATCTATTCTGGAATGGAGATCTAGAGTCATAAGGGTACCTAGAGGCTTGTAGTCATTAGTGGAAGGTTATCCCACCATCGAAAGTTGGGAATACATTAATGACTCTTATTCACACTTGTTGAATGTACTCAATTCCTTGAAACCTAATTTCATTATCGGTGGGTTGTATCACATTTGTTAATGATGTACTTCAATGACTGGTAATCAAACAAAGTCTCAATGTGTTCGACTTCAGCTCCTTTATTCACATGATGTAGACTTGCACCTTCAGCGGATAGTGTAGAATACCTCCAGTTCACAGTAGTAGGATCATATATATGCTACTATATTTCATTGGACCAATACCTATATGCATTCAATTATCATGGAATATCATATTGTACTCCATTGTATAAATATGTCTTCAGTTGATTTTAAGACTGGACTCCACTGTTTCTTGTTTTTCACTATGAAAACCTATGGAATATGAATAATTTGTATTGCCTATTCATGGACATGAACAACTATTTGTTATGTATCCACATGGATTTGTAGTATAATGTGGATTTGTAGTCATGTGTATAGAGGCAATATGAATTATAATATTCTCATAAGTAACTAGTTTTTCCAGCTAGGTCCTCATTACTCCACTTCTGGGAACTATAATGTATTTAGGCCATCCCAATTGCTCCTATGACCTCAAACATTAGGGGGCATCTGTTATAGCAATTTTTCCACACTCCATGCATATTACTTTGATGTCCTTCCATTTCCCTCTGCAGACTCAAGTTCCCCTTTTTGTTCATTCCAGAGTAAAAAATTCAAAGTTTTGCACATGTATGTGGGCCATAGTTAGACAACTTGTGTATATGTAGGTTTCTCCATTACAACCCGTGTACATCGGGTTTTGTGCTAAAAAATTAAAAGATATGTCGGTTTTCCATGCCATGTCATGGGATCCATGATCCTTGAACTTCCATATACTGGAAAAGCTCCCACTCGACCCTTAAATTTCATTTGGAGGCTATAAATTGAGCCATATACAAGCCTTGAAGACATTCATAATTGAGAGAAAAGACACTTTGGAGAAATATCACTTCATATTGAGTCTGCATCCCTTTGTCCTTGAAATTTTGAACTTCTTGTGTTCAGCCCCCAATCTTTTCCTATGTTGAGAAGGAGAAACTCAATTACTCCTACTACTTGTGAGCTTGCCTTTTTGGAGGATTAAAGTGGTGAAGGCCCAACTGAAGGGGATTAGTTTCTAGGTTCCAATATGTTCCATTAAAACTTTTTGTCACCTATGTACTTCTGTTGATTACATTAATAGAAATACTCTTTTCTCATCCAATTACATGTAGAAAATATTTGTATCGCTTTCCATGGGCGTATTTTTTATACATGTTAATGGATTATGCTAGTTTATATGCTAACATTCTATGCAATATGATTGTGTATCTTGGATGTTAAGGACAAGTTGCAAGCATCAATATTTTGAGCGTGAGTTCAACCATGGTCTTCTTCGGACGTCTGGACGAGGTAGGATTTCAACCTTCTCTTGCTAGCATTTCTATTTATCTAGAATACTTGAATTTATAGTTGATTTATGGGTGTCGTTCTGTCTATTATGGTTTACCCCTTTCCATAGATATTTTCCCCATAATAGTATGCCTGATGACTTCGTCAGGAGGTATCCCTAATGGAAACACCCCACAACTCCATTGTACACTACCGCGTGCCAATTAATATCCCTACATACTATTGCCTATCACTGAGTTGTCTTGTACCATCCTATATCCTATAGGCGCTATTGTATCCATCACTCTACTGATGTCACCTGAACCTGTATCCTAGAGCATGCCCATGTCTATCATGTACCTATCCACCCAATCCATGGATGCATATACTTCCTTGTGGCCTTGTCTGCAAGAAATGTGCTCAACTATATTCTCCGTAGCTAAGGCTTGAGCCTTTAGTGGACTCTCCAACAGAAGCAAATCATGATCCTCACAATGAAAAATGAGTGCATGGTCAAATCCCTCTGTGTCAAACCTCTTCTCAATCCCTTGCAACTCTGAACGCTCATTGTGCATAATCATCACAAGTGGCTCCTCCCTCGAATCCTGAGTTCCACTTGTGCCCTCATGTGTCATGGTCATCCAAGATGATGGAATCTTTGTTGATGTTAATGAAGAGCGCAAAAAAATCAATTGGTGACAAATCTCCTCAAAATCCCTTTCCTTGTATTCAACAAACTTAAGAGTAAGATCCCTATCCATTAAAAACTACAAGTAATTGGATTTCATCCTCTCTAGTGCTTCTTTGATGATGCAAAATTGGGTACTAGTGATTCCATTTGCAACTCCCCTTTTCCTCTCCTCCAACTAGGTTTTTGACATAAGGTATTCAATAAAATCATGAGCATTATCTTCCCTTGTCAATACTTGTACAATCTTATCCTCCTTGACCAATAATCGATCGTCTAAATCTTGAAATGTTAAGAGTCTTTGTTCAATTTGACCATCATGTCGAGGTACAGTCACGTTCTCATCACCATCGACATCATAAATGAGATATGGTGTTGAATCCTCATCATGCGTAGGCGTTATCATGCTTGAACTTCCCTCATCATAAGCATCATACATAGTGAAATATGTTGGATCCTCAACATCAGTTTATTGGAACATTTAGTCATCATAAGATGTTGCATCCTCATCTTCTATTGATTCATTAGAGGTATATCCATCCAACACACTAGTGTCATCGGCTTCATTGGTTAGCTCTAATGATGTATCATAGGTTGTTTTTTGGCCCTCCTTTATGCACACATCCTCCTCATGGTTATATGCATTCTCCTCCACCTTCTCATCTCCCATCAATTTCTTCCATGTTCCTTTGAAGTAATCCTTGTCCAAATCCTTGGGCCAACTTCTGTGCTTGAGGATGTAATATATTTTAAAGGGTAAATATGCACAAATATTCTCACCCAATGTTAGTTACTCTTATATGTCAGGCATGCATTTATTTGTTGTTAGCTCCATCAAAATTTAAACCACACATTCCATATTTACCTTCTTAAGCAACTGCAACATGGTTGTTAGAAGGCTGTAGTAATTTGGTAGTTTCTGTCTTGGGGTTTCATCAAACACTTAATATAAAACCCTTTTCTGCCACTATAGTTATTTCCGTTGTAAGTGTTCTGTCAAACACTTTACATATGATCCAAGTGCACAAATAATAAAAGAGAAAATATGTGAATTATTTATTATAAACAGAGTCGGGAAATACAATAAAGATGACTAATGGTTGTTGTAGCAGCTACAATATACTAGAAAACAAACCATACACAAATAAAAACCTGAAAATATACGCTTGTCTCCTCAAGTATTGCTACCATTTCTCAAAGATGCACCCAACTACCTACTATCCTCTTCTAGACCCACGATTCTGCATATAAGGAACTCGAACTCTCCTAAAGGTACCCATATGAGTTTTATAAAACCCTCATGACCCTCCTACACTTTGTGACTCCAAAATAGGGGCGTCTCGACCCTCTTTCTAACCCATGACTCAATAGAATGGGTCCTCGTCCCTCTCAAAACTCCATGGAAAAAATCAAAGGGGCCCATGGCCCCTTTCTATCACTCATTTCTTGCTCAGATGGTGCTTGAGGTACTCCAAGATCCTCATGGATCCTCTTTATCACCTGCTGCCTACTCAAATGGCACTCAACCTACTCCATAATGCTCATGGTTCTGTTGATGAGTGGATTGGTCTCTTAATACATCTCATCGACCTCTATTGTTCCCCGTTGTCTACAAAAAGAGGACTTAGGTCTTCACAATACCTCCGTAGACCTGCCAAAGCCCTCACGATTTCTCCTGTAGCTCGACACTCTTCCTCATCCTTTGCAACCTACCAAACCCCTCTCGGCCTCGCCCATAGCTTGTGTTCTACAAAAAATAAGGGTTTATCCCCTCGAAACACCCTCACGATGCCTCCTTGTCCTACGACCCTATCAAACAACCTGCGACCTCCTCAAGAGGGTCTCGTCCCTCCTTTGATCTCATGTGATTCCTCTATGGGACTCACAGTCCTACTATATAAGGGGAATGACCCTCCTCATAAACTCTTCACTTGAAAATCATCCCCCATCGACAAAGAAACTCGGACCCATAAGCAATTTTGTCCTCTGCTAGTCAGGAATTCACCTCTTTTTCACAATTTTGGCCTCTACACTATGAAATTCGGTCTCTGCTAGATGGTCTTCCCACATATAAATCATATCTCTCTTTATGGTTTCACTATCCTAATAATATACTCAGACTGCATACAAGGAGTTGCCATTCATAAATGGATTTAGCCTCTACAAGGATGATGTTGCCTGCCTTCAAGAAAACCGTCAAGCTGGAAAGATCACCAACTATGATACCACTGTAATATCCCCTGTTATACTAGGCTAGGATATTAGTGATTTCTTCAAACAATTTTCATTGCCAGTATTCTTTATGGCCTAATTTGGTTGACAACGGATTACACAATTCTACCACTAAACATTTTGTCAAACATATTGCATGCAATTCAAATACTCATAATATAGAGAAAACACATGGGTATTTTATTATGAATGGAACCCAAAGTACAATTTCTAATGTATGCTATGGAAGCTGCAGTAAAACACTAGAAACACACAATATCAAACCAAAACCTGGAAGATGCCACAGTCACCACCAGAAAATCCCACGAATCTACACCTCTAAATTGATATCAAACCAAAAATAAAGATCAGTTAAATATCCTGGATGGATCCTCCTCCTTGTCTATCTAGGGTGGATATTTCACCACCAAAACTAAACTACAATGGAAGGGTTTTTCCAAACCCTAACGGAAACCTTGGCTCCAATAGCACTCCAAAGATATCAATCCAAAACATAATCCAAAGTGAAGCACTACCCCTTATTTTATCCTTCTTGCATGCCTTCTAGAATTTTCCCCTTTTTGAATAAATCAAATATGACCCTTATTCTCCTTTTACTTTCACTTTAAGATCAAAAGTCACTTTAATAATGTTTAAAAAATTTATTAATCTAAATTCACTTTATTTCCTTAATGTCACTTTAAAAACATGATGTATCCTAACTAAGTGACATTAAATAATCCCTTTTGACTCCCTTTTTCTTCACTGACAAGCCACATAAGTCATTTCCACTGTAGAATAATATAACCCAAAAATGGTGACATGACATGTGTGGCATAGCTCCTTTCATGTTCTTTCAATTTCCTTGACAACATACCACATGTCTATTTTGGGTAAGTACTCCACCAATCCATTCCTTGCATGCCTCAATGCACACTATGAAATCCTCCTCTGGGTCAACAATATTCAATATTGATTCACTTGTCAATAAGTCCTTCAAAGTTGAAATCTTTCCTCACATTTAAAGGTCCATTTAAACTTTATCCCCTTCTTTTGCAAAGAAGTGATGGGTTGTGCAATTTTTTAAAATCCACCAATAAACCTCCCATAATTACCTGCAAGTCCCATGAATGATCTGACCTCTGTAACATTCTTTGGTGTAGGGCATCCTCTGATTACCTCAATATTTGTGGATCCACTACTACACCTTCCTATGAAATGATATTCCCTAAGTACTGGATATGATTTTGGTAAAAATAACATTTCCTCAACTTGTCATACAATTGATGCTACCTTAACACCTATAACACCATCCTTAAGTGTTGTTCATGTTCTTCTTTTGAATTAGAATTAGTATGCCATCTAGAAGACAATGACAAACTTATCCAAGTAATGTATGAAAATTCCATTCATCAAACACACAAAGGTAGTTGGTGCATTTATCAATCCAAATGGCACCACTACAAATTCATAATACCCATATCTAGTTCTAATAATTGTCTTACTAATGTATCCATCTTTCATCCTCACCTGATGGTACCCTGACCTCAAGTCTATCTTTGAAAATACCTTTGATCCTCTTAGTTGGTCGAATAAATCGTGAATTATAGGAAGAGAGTAATTGTTCTTTATTGTATCTTTATTCCACTACTTCAAATCAATGCATGGCCTTAAGGTTCCATCCTTCTTCTTTACAAATAGTATAGGTGCTCCCCAAGGTCAAACACTTGGGTGTATGTACCCTTTCTTTATCAATTCTTCCAACTACATTTGCAATTTTTTCAATTCTGGTGTATTCATTCTTTAAGGACTTTTGGATGTTGGGGTAGCTCCAGGAATTAAGGAAATAGAGAAATATGTGTCTCTCTTGGGTGGTAAACCTGGTATCTTCCTAAATACATATTCATACTCTTATAGCACCAAAACATCTTCAAGAATTGTAATTTTTATATTATTTAGCTCTTCCACATGGGATAAAAACAATTTGCATCCTTTTTTGAAGCACCTCTTCAACTGTAAGGCTGAAATTTCCCTTATAGAAATGGGTCTAGGGATTCCCTGCACTAATATTTGTTTTCCTTCTTCATTAAGACATGTAAATGTCTAGTTATGACATTCTAACATAGAATGATGTTGTTCCAACCAATCCATTCCAATTAAGATATCATATGATCCAAATGGTATGATATTCATATATGCAATTGTGTTTATTCCATTAAAGTCTATGGGACAACTCCAAGCAATCTCATTAATTCTTCTTTTGGTCCCAACGGAAAGTTGTACCATTCATGTTTTTTTAAGATTATTCTTATTCAAATGATATTTTTCTACTGTATTAGGATCAATGTAACTATTAATTTCTCCTAAGTCAATTAAAATAGGAACATGTTGATTGGTAATCTTACCTTCCACTTCAATCATGTGAAACTAATGTTCTATCTGTCAATTTTCTAGGGCTTCATATATCTTTGGAAAATTCTACCCACATCCTCTACTATAGGCCGGTATTCTTGAATATTGTGTACTTGATATAGATTATATTGAGAATTAAATGAGATACAAAAAAAATTGTATCAAAGAAAATAGAAATATAGTGAAACCCAAATTCTATTAATGAATAAAATAGAAAAATACTGTAGAACACAAACTAGTTAGAATGGTGGTAGCTAATCTCTTATGAGAAAGATATGTCAGCTACACTCATTCATAGAAAGATGATATGATGGGCCGCACAAATGGCCTTTTAACATAAATAAAGAACCCTAAAGGTCCAAAACTCTAACCCTAGAAGGTGAAGAACCAAAAGTTTTGCAGGCCCCAAGGTGGTTAGTTGACGCATCAACTTCTCAGGGGCACAAATTTTGTATACAATCTATGTTTGGAGAATTCAGTAGCTTGTTGGAAAGATCTAATTGAGAAGTACAATTATTAGCAGGCCTTGGTATGCCATTGAAACCAACCCCTCCAAATGGAAAAAAAAAACATTGTTTAGGGCCTCAAAATGGGCTCGGAAGTTTAAGACTTGAAAATCATAAAAAAATTTGACCAAGATGGAAAACCATGATGAGTCAGTGGAAGAGGTGGGTGGCCAAAGACACCCACCTAGATCAATATAGTCATTAGTCCATCCACTCTATGAGGGAAGTCTAGGTACCTGTGATATCTCTTATATCCCCAACACTTTATTGGTTGTCTTTATTTTTTCCCAAAATGTTCTGCCATCTTGGACTCACTTTGAGCTAGCTAACCTTGTTGATACAAATTAGAGCTATTCCTGAAGAATAAGAATTAGAGTTATTACTTGTCTCTTCTTCTCTCTTTCTTTTCATTCTCTTCTTTATTTTCCTTTCTCTTCTATTCTCGATGATGTTGGCACTACAATTTTGGAAACTGTGCATACCATGAGTTTTGTACTATGTGCCAATAACCAGCATAAGCCACAAGCTTTTACTACACACCAAAATTCAATGCACACCACAAGTTTTTTATTGCGCACCAATTATTCAACATGTGCCACAATTTTTGTACTGTGCATCAATATTCAATGTGTGTTAACTAATTTTGTACCATGCACCAATATTAAACACAAGCCAACTAGTTTTGTACCGTGCACCAAAATTGTGAGCATGCCAAGTTTTGTACTGTGCATCAATGTTCAGTGAACACCAACTAGTTTTGTACTGAGCACCAATTTTGAGCATGCACCGAGTTTTGTACTACGTATCAATATTCAATGAACGCTAACTAGTTTTGTACCATGCACCAATATCGAGTGCACACCAAGTTTTTTCGTCATCAATGTTTCAACACCATAAATTCTTTTCTTTACCGACACACAATGTATCGACCATTTGTTTATTTATTTCTTAGTCGATTTTTCCATATTTTGAGCTCATGAACTCATGCATTTGCGACTATTGTGAACCCACGAACTCAAATTATTGGTCCAAATCAGCCCCTTATCAGCTGCATTCGACCACTTAACTTCTTGAATAAATCTCTGTGCCAAAAATTCCAACACAAAATTGAATTTCGAAGGGTTTTGACCCTGATTTCTCAAGCTGTGTGAAATCAAATTTCACCCAAATTCCACACAGATTTCAACCTAGTTTTTCTATAGTAAACCCTATAGGCCCAATGTTGCAACCTAAGCTATGATACCAGTCTCATTCATGCAGGTTAATGGTGAACTCAATAAATAACCATAGAGTGAACACAGTCTATGCAGTGAACATGTAGTATGCTCGAATGATAGAAGAAATGATGAATTCCCCAGTTTACCTAAGGACTTAGTATGCATGTGTTGAACTCACCACTTGACACCCAAATAACTCCACCTGATTCTTTGGCACAACTTCCCCTGAATATTTTTCCTTTAGTGTAATTTAAGGTAAGTGGAAAATAAAATAATATAATTTAGAATTTATCCACTTTGGGCCCCCTTAAGCCCCTCTCACATATAAATATGAATAAAATATTATAACCTTTAGACTTTGGTCAACCAACAGAGCTAATTCAATTCCATCTCGTGGATTCATAGCCCACCAATGTTTCGTCACTCTCATACTGCAACGAGCAATGTGTTTTTATTATTAAATTTGATACAAAATATACATAAATTATCCCTGGGCCATATTATCCATCTCACTAACCTATACCAACCTATATGTACAATTACAATTCCTGAGGATTAAAAATGGGGTGTTACATTGTGAGAACCTAAATCAAGTTAGATTTTGTATAGGTAGAGAAGGTCTTTCTACTGCCCCGATCCTATGTTTAAAAAAAAGTGGTTCGTACTCTTAATATTTCTTATTATTGTAGTTGGACAACCAACATTTCTCGCCATGTTGAGAAATAGAAAAGCATACCCTTGATATTTCCCATATTTCCCATATTTCCCATATACTATTTAATAATATAGAAAAAATGAACATCGTGCACTAATATTGAGCATTTATTATTATATCTTAGCCTCGAGTTGTGGATGGATTCTTAACATAAGATTAACCATGGTTGCAAAATTATTACAACAATGGTACCAATTTCTAGGAATGAAGTACGTGTTATGTGGTGTTGGAATCTTATCAACTCCATATGCTATTAGATAAGGAGGATAGGTAGGATTATGTGTACTATTTGTATTTTCTATAATTTCTTACTACAAAGGTGTCCTCTTAAGATGTTGTTTGGAAAGTGAACTAGGACCTTAGACCTATCCTGACATAGGCAAGGTTTCCTTTGGCACCAAAGGCTGAATGATAATTTTAATAAGATTTCTTTATTTCCTAAAATGAGAAATGTAGCCTTTAGATTAATCTCAAAATAAGTTAAGAAGGGATACGAGCCTGGAGTTTTCATGAAAGAGATCTCCGTTAAGAAGAAGCACTTAAAAATCATGTAACAAAACATTCAAAATGAAAGAGACAAAGAGAAGTTTCAAGTCATGGATTCTACCTTCTTTTCTTCCAAATGTGGTGCTTTCCATGGCACACTGGATGTTTCCTTCAACCATGAAATCAATACCAAAAGAAATTTTGTTTATGTGTGTTTGGATACAAGTTTTCTCTTTCCATATGAGCCGAACATAAGACATGCTCTCTGTCCATATGAGAAAAATAGAAGACATCATCACCATCCATATGGGAGGCAAGACACATGAATCATCATGATTCATATCTATTGTCAATATCGTCTTAAGCTGAATTAATCTTCTACCATCTATGAGAAAATATTAATGTTCCCATACATTCACATGTGATAATATACATATCTTTAAAATGCATTTAAGTTTAAGCCATAAACATTTTCAGTGTCACCAAGTTGACGATTCATACCTCAAAATCCTCAATTTGGAATGTGTCCATATTAAACTTGCATGTGTTATATTATATAACACATACTAATACTAATATAACACATAGTATGTGTTATATTATATAACACATAGTATGTGTTATATTATATAACACATACTATGCGTTATATTATATAACACATAGTATGTGTTATATAATATAAAACATAGTATGTGTTATATAATATAACACATAGTATGTGTTATATAATATAACACATACTATCCGTTATATAATATAACACATAGTATGTGTTATATTCCATGTATGTTTTGAAGTTCAACATAGGACAACATGAGTATGTTTTCTCAACATAAATATAGGAAGTTCATGCTTTTTTATTTGAAGCGCATGCAAATTAAAAATAAAATCACAACCATTATGATTTTATTTTGTAAGGTGTTTAAAAACTTTAAAATATTTTAAAGTGACTTTTTAATTAATATATCTTAAGCTCCTCTACTGCTTCCCTAGTCTCCTAATTCCCTATTTCCTTGTAAGTTGGTCAATCATTATACGGTCTTCTCATCTATTAGATCAAATCGTATAAAAAGGAAAGTCTTAGGCTTGGATGTTCTCTTGCTTGGATGACTTGGATGTTCTCTTGGATGTTCTCTTGCTTCGATGACTTACTTTCTCTATTGTTCAACTGCTCTCATGTTGTGAAGCAATAGAGTCTGTATATTCATAATTAAAGGCATAATATTTAACATTGCAGATTAATTAACAAAAACACAAGAATGGTAATGTAAATAGGTACATTACAACTACATATATTTGTACAATGACAATGAGAAGTTGAAATATCAAATACTTTATCTTGTAAATTAGACTCAAGTAAATCCATTGAGCAACAAGGTGGAGAGAAACCTTTTAGGGTGAGAATTCTAAATAAATCCAAACTTCAACATGGAAATACCCAAAACATTTATGAGAATTTGTTGGCACAGGGGCAAACCTAGGGTTCAATGCTTCAACAACGCACCAAACAAACCCTAACTACCGACCCTTTTGGCAACACCTGCGAAGCAGATGAAGTCTCACCCGAGGTAGAGGCAGGGGTGGTTGTAGGACTCCAGTGTCTGCAACCTTAGCTGGGACACAAATCTGTGATTACAATACTCTAACAAAGTGCTTAGCAGTTGTTATTCATTAGTACGTCACCTTTGTCTACAATGCAGATAAACCCTAATTAGAGTGCAATGCAGTATTCAACAAGATTCAACACATTAAAGAACTAAGCACATCAACATAGATCAGATCTAACATCCTATTCACATCATTAGGCACTAATATATCATATTCATCTAAGCACACATCATTGTACTAAGAATTAATCATATGAACAACCAGAATGCACAAAGAAACCATAACACATGATATATGTGGTTCACCCCCAGCTTGGGGTTACGTCCACCAAATCTTCTCTTCTTTATTATCTTCATGTCAAGCTTCTTCAAACACATAGCATCAAAATCCTACTCCGCAGAGGACATGATATCTGCGCACACCTCGCCAGATCCTCCTTCTCCTAGCTAGGTTACAAAACAAAGCCCTTACATAGTCTCTTACAATTACTTGCACTTAGCCTTGAAAGTCTCACACAGTATGCATAAAGCAATTACAACTATCACTCGCACTTAGCATGTTGGCCTTCACTAGCCATTATAGCACCTAGCATCACACACACACCTTACTTACATCACCTATATTTCTATTTATACATTACAAAAGGGCCTAAACATGGGTAAACCCATAGGCCGACATCCCATATGCGTTACATAAGCCCAAAACCAAAAAATTTCCTAAAAAAGGGGTCGAGATCCCATGATCTCCACTTCGACTTGCGCTCCGCCTTCGATAGCCTGTCAAAGTCCCAAAAAAGGTCACAGCTGACCAAGGATCTCCAAAACTTGGTCAAGGGACAACAGGCCCCCAACACTCACCTGTGACTAGTCCTGAGTCACTTTGATTTGGTTAATTCTGCCTCAAAAGCCTCAATATTGGCTAGAGATGCTTCGACCTATTGTTGTGCCAAGGCCTCCTTCTCAACGAACTCCTGAACAACTGCCTTGTTCACAGGTCCTTCCAATCGTTTCTCAACTGTAGTGACTACCTGTTCAAGTTCTTCTCATAGTCCTTCAATCTCTTTGAACAGTTAGCATGCTGCGTCCTGGGCTGGTTGGAGCCTCTGAGTCACTTCCATGAATTTTCTCTGTATGGTATAGACTTGTTGTTGAACAGTGCGTTGTTCCTAGGATCATTTCATTCTCTCAACTGCTGACAAGAGATTCAATTATGCCTAAACTGTTGCTGCTTGTTTCTTGGCCTCCTAGAGTTGTGACTCCAGTGTCTTTAGTTCGGGATCCTCAGTGAGTTTCTCATAAGTCTGTGCGTTTTGATCACTTAGTTGTTTACATTCCATGGAAAAGGCCTTGATTCTCTCAACTGTGCTCTGAGCAGTTGCTTCTCTTTGATCCTGCACATCCTGCGAAGTGATTAACACTGTTTGTAGCTCTATATCTGTTATTCTCTGTTGAAGTTGTTGAGTGGCTTCAACAAGCCTTTCCACTTGATGCTCTATTGGGTCTTCCTCCTTTTTCTCTAATCCCATCACAGAGCGAAGTGATCTATTGAATGCTTCTTTGATTCCAATCTGCTCTGCGAGCAACTTCTCTTTCTCTTGCTGGATCTGCGCTTTCTCCCGTTCGAACTTCGTTTGGAGGGCATCCTTATCCTACTGCACAACCTTGCATAGCTCTATAACCTCCTCTTGTGCTTGCTCCAGAGCTGTTGTGGCCTGGTATTTCTCTTCCTACATGCAACGAAGGTAAGGTTCAGTGGCATCATCTATTCTACAGAGTTGGGTAGGCTCATCTCCCAACTCTATTTCATCTGATGGTGGGGGCGTAGTGGACACTACATGGATGGATTGAAGGGATTGTTGGACACCCCTTAGCTCTGTCTCAATTATATCATACATAGCCTCTTTTCTTTCTTTGGTTCTTTGCAAAATATATTCTGAGACGTCTGACACTGCTGCAATAATGAAGTCGAAGTCATCCACCATGAGTACAATATATAGCTTCGGCTTACTAGCTTTAAATTTCTTCCACAATGTAGGTTTCATGGGGGAAACCTTTCTTTTCTTCAGTGGATCTGCATCATCGGGGGGATTCTATGGTGGTGTTACTTTGCCTTGATTATTCTTATCTTCTTCCCTTTCTTTCTCTTCTTTGTCCACTTCATCACCAAGCCCCTCCACTAGGTGAGTCTGAAGTAGTTTCTTCTGAGACGTTGTCCAGCTGTTGTACCTCTTATTTATTTTTCTTCCTACTACTGCTGGGTGCATCATACTCTTCACGGGTAACCACCGGATTTCCAATGAGTTTTGGGTCAGATAGTTTTGCCTGGTCGATTGGTATAAGGTACTCTGCAGGCCATTCCTTAGTGATCTCCTCCAAATCTTCCGTGATGATATTATAGTATGACTGCATCTCTTCTTTACTCTCGTTTGCGTAGGCAATGATATATATAAAATGCCTATTTGTGCGGAACTTCATCTGCATGGCATGAATCTGTCCAAAGTGTTCGGTGTCATATGGGGGAACGAATCAATAACTCGTTTCAGCTGCAGGTAGTAGGTATGGAATACTGCGTTTGACTGCCACTATTTTCCCATATCGCTCGAATACCAGAGTGTGGTAAATTCACAGAAAGCGGCTTGAACGATTCAATGTCAGGGAAGGTCGCATCTTCTGGCATCTCCCAAGCTGTAAATGCACTGAGGATCAGGATCCAACTAAAGTGGAACTCATAGCCTTGATCCTAAGCTTCATGACAATCCACTTCTAGCTGGTTGACTAAGTAACTAGCCCAGTTCATCTATAATCCCTCCATGCACTTTCTCGCGAGGTCAATGAAAAACCCCATGACCTACGTGGATTTGTTCTTCCTTACTAGCTTACCAACGATCAACTAGTAAGCAAGGTGCACTACACCATTTTGAATGGAGGCTACCTTGTAGCCTTGTGTTCCCTTCTCTACATCGCCATAAGTATATTTAATCCTCTGTGCCAGGGCGCGATCTACAGCCTTCCCTGGGTAAAAGTCCTGTGGGTCGGGTCCCTGCATACTTAGGCCGATGATCCTATGGATCAACATCGGATCGACAGTGATGCATCTATCTAGCCATAAGCAACCATTGTGGAAGCATGGAAACAAGATTTTAATGCACTTGTTAAGCTCTTGGTGCCTTCCAAAATACGGGATTTTCATTACGTTCAGGATAGTGGACTGTGCGATGTTCATGGTCCATGGTTGGGGAATGATTTTTGATTTCTTTCCCTTTGTCTTGGTCAAGTACTTGTGAGGCGTGAGCATGCCATAGGTCTTGCGGTCTCCTAGATTATAGTCACTGGTCTTCAAAGTTGGAATTCTCTCCAATTGTGGTCTGACTGCGCGTATCCCCTTCGGGTGGTATGCCATGATAACTGTGTATTCAAAATCCCTCGAGACACTATCACGACTCACAACACAGGCTAGAGGTGGGATGTAGTTGGGCATGATGGATGGGATTAGCTTCGTGTTTTCTAATTCATCTCTATGCTTAGTCCTTTTCTCTTCTGTAGCTCAGGATGGTCCGGATCCACAAGAAGTCGAAGGGGAGGCTTGCACTCCTCTCGTTGATGAGGCTTGAAATCCTACGAACATCACTTTCTTTACCATTAGTTCGATTGAAATTTCCTATACTAACTTTTCCATAGTGTCGAGCTCATCCGACATGCATGCTCGAGATTGGATATCTCAGGCTGATGAACAATTTCTCAATGCAGTAGAATGGATGGAAAGGTATTAATAAGCACAACACAGTAACAATGAGTTCTCTAGTTGTCTCAGATACAATTTGCGAAAGTGTGCTCGGTGCAACAGTTGACGCGATAAGTAGACAATGATGTAATGGATCCTTCCAACGGACAAGAAGCCTTCATCAATGCAGTTATGTTCATTACAACGCAGTCCTAATGGTATGATGGTGAGATTTTTGATCATAATTGTTATTCTAACTGTTTAGGAACGTCAATATAACAATTATAATGCCTCCAACGGTCATATCTCTCTGCCATGGCAAAGTGCCAATCTGAGTTGCTCTAATATTTCGGCGAAGTTTGAATTTCAGAGACCTTCCTTCTGCGAAGTCTTCTCTGGAACTTCCTGTAATTTCTCCAACATTGCTTTCTTCTTGCTGAGCTTTCTAGCCTTCTTCCCTGTGATATGCATTACTGGATTCCTCTTCCCATTCTGATTCTTATCTCCTCTTGGCATAGTAACTTCGCACTATTGATGGTCTTTCATAAGGTTTAAGGGTAATACTTATTCGTTGTCTAGGGTAAGTTCTCTATTTTCTCACGTTATTTCAACTTCGACACCCAAATCTCTATTCTTCGACCTGTTCTCCTGTTCTTCTATCAAGCACGCTATTCTTCTAGTCATGAAATCTTTTAATGCTTGCTTTTTTATTCTACGAATTCTTCTTCTTTTCTCTGGATATGATCTTTCTCAATCCAGGTTCTTCCTAGCAATAAAGCAAATGGGGTGTTGTTCTCAACAATTTTAATAACCTTGAATTCTTCCTCTGTCGAAGTTCCATGAGAATTCATATATATTTGGGTAAGTCTTCCACATAGGGTTATCAACTTTCCTCTAAATAATCCTATTCCTCCCAATGAAGGAATCATAGCAGGCTTTCCTAGAATTTCCCAAGTTCTTTCTGTCATAATATTCACCTGTGTCTCCTCATCCAGAACACAATCTATGTTGAAGTCTCATATTCTTGCTTCTATGCATTCTTTCTCTTTGAAGATCTTTGATAACTTGGTATATTTGTAGTCATTCAGGGTTTCTTTTATTTTTGACAATACAGTCTCTGATCCTTTCTGGGGCTTTGCCATAGTCTTAATTTTTTATTCTTTCTCATGTTTATCTTGTTCCATATTCATTCTTTCAAGTTTAGCAATCATTCTAGGGAAATCCAGAACTTCATGGTCCATAGCTTTACAACAAAGACAACTAGGTTGTCTACCAGGGCATGGCTTAGTAAGATGTCCCGGTCTTCTGCAACTATAACAAAGTGTTAATCCTCTCTTTGTCTTAAATGATCCCCAACCTTTCTTGTACTGCACACTAGGATCATAGGAACTAACCTGCAGAAAATTCTTCCTAGGATCCTGCATCCATTTGTTAGTCCAAAAATTCTTTTTATGCATAGGAATAACATATCTTGCATTATTTCTATCAGATCTATTCATATCAAATATTCTTTCTTCTAACTATGCCCTAGTTTTCAGACTAGGACAAAATTTATCAAACATACCTAGATCTATATTTTCGAAACAAAAATTTCCACTTATCTTACCTCTATCAAAGCACAAAGATTTCAGATCTTACCTCTTTTTTTCCAGATCTACCTCCTTTCTTAGCACAAAACTCTGTAAATCAAGTAGAATATTGCATACTAAAGAAACATATCTATGCATAGAGATTTCTTTCTTTTCCTCAGTTCCCAACAATCACAGCTTCAGGTCCCAGAAACATAACCATTTTTTGGCACATGGGCAAACCCAGTGTTAAACGCTTCAACAAAACAAAAAAAAACCCTAACTACCAGCCCTTTCGGCAACACCTACGAAGAAGATGAAGTCTCACCCATGGTAGAGGCAGGGGTGGTTGCAAGACTCCAGTGTCTGCAACCTTAGCTGGGACATAGATATGTGATTACAATACTCTAACAAAGCACTTAGCAGTTGCTATTCATCAATACTTCACCTTTGTCTACAACGCAGATACACCCTAATTACAGTGCAATGCATTATTCAACAAGATTCAACACATTTAAGCACTAATCACATCAACATAGATCAGATCTAGCATCCTATTCACATCATTAGGCACTAAACTATCATATTCATCTAAGCATACATCATTATACTAAGCATTAATCATATGAACAACCATAATGCACAAAGAAACCATAACACAGGACATACGTGGTTCACCCCCAACCTGGGGCTACGTCCACCAACTCTTCTCTTCTTTATTATCTTTGTGTCAAGCTTCTTCAGACACATAGCATCAAAATCCTACTCCGTAGAGGACAGGAGATATGCATGCACCTCACTAGATCCTCCTTCCCTGAGCTAGGTTACAGCACAAAGCCATTACACAGTCTCTTACAGTTACTTGCACTTAGCCTTGCAAGTCTCACACAGTATGCGCAAAGCAATTACAACTATCACTTGCACTTAGCACGTTGGCCTTCACTAGCCCTTAGCACCTAGCATCGACACACACACACCTTACTTACATCAACTAGATTTCTATTTATACATTACAAAAGGGCCTAAACATGGGTAAACCCATGGGCCGGCATCCCATACCCATTACATAAGCCCAAAACCCAAAAATGCCCTAAAAAAGGGGTTGAGATCTCGCAATCTCCACTTTGACTTGCGCTTCACCTTCGACAGCCAACAAAATCCAAAACTTGGTCAAGGGGCAACAAAATTAGAGAAGTGTAATCAAATGATAATTTATTGATTCTAATTTCATGCTAAGTTGAACCATGAATTAAGGATCTAAGATAAATTAGCCAGTAATAAGTTTTCCAAAAGTAAAAAATTAAAATAAATAAAAGAGTTATGGTGTTGTATCTAAAGTTTTTTTAAGATTTATTATCTAATTTAGTTCAAAAATCCAAATCTTACAGTATGACGTCAAAACCAAAATAATAAGCAAATACTTGTTCATTTTCTTATCTATTCTATTAATGATTTTCATTTATTTTTTAATCTCTGAGCCATATAATAAAAAGAATACTATTTTATGTTATGATATTTTTCCATAAATGTATTATATGGTCTTCAGATCGAATCATGCTTCTGTTGATCTCCTTCCCATGAATGGTTTCGTTTAGCAGCATATAACTACATTGAAGAATATGTCACAAATTGATGAAGGGATTAAGGCCTGAAACACTTCTCATCTACATTGAGCATCAATCTCAATCACATGCCAAAACATTAATCGCACATTCAAAGCTAACTGCATCTAACAAATTTTCTATATTACAATTGGTAGGGACTTGCTACCCTTTGTATCTTCCCTTATTTATATAATCATTTGTGGTGAAATCATTATGAAAACATTACTTAATTATCATTTTCCTTCAATTGTTTGATTTACCACTTGCATCATTTTATGTGCAAACATTTGGAAAAGTCTGGGAGGAAAAGGATTCAAGTTGGATTCTCATGTTTAAATAACTTTCATTCAAAGTTCGTAAGGAATTCAAGTACAATTTCTCACACTTTACCCTCTACATCAATTCCTCCAGTGGATGCAATGGATTTGTGAAATTTGAGTACACCATATGGGGTAGAAATCCAAGCCACTTTATTAAATCTCATTGGAATTCTCATGTGCATTATAGAAATATTTTTGAATAGTTTCCTATGTAAAATCTTGGTGATGTTACCTTAAAGAAATCGGTTACTAAGTGCATAATCATTTACAACTTTATTTTTTCTAGTTGGATTAATGTCATGTTTAACATTTGCATTTCATGTGTAGATTGTTTAGAAAGGTTGTGATGAAAGAGAATGGAAAAAATCCTCTTATGTAATAGCCATTGCTCAATCCATTGTTACTTATGTTGGTTATAAAGATATCAAGTGACAAAGTCTTTTTGCCAATTTAATGGCTCACACAACTTACATGTTTTGAATCACTCACCAAGACTTGTATTGCCACTCTTCAATATTCAATATTGTGCTTTGTCTATGGCATAAGAAAACTCATCATATTATAGGTTTCAAATATTCCATAAAGATGATCTAATAAGGGGTTCTTGTGTTATTTTGAATAATTTTCACAAGAAGTATAGAAATAATCACCTATTCAAACATCCTTCGATCCAACAAGCCTCAAATCCCTTGCATCAATGCCCCTTTATGGTGGATTTTATTTCCACTTATATGAGGAGATAAGTATCAAATAAAGGAAGCTAAAGGGAATATTTGAAGCATGGTAGAGGACTACACACATAGGAAAGTTGCATACTAAATAAGGAAATGACATCTAAGGAAAATTCATACAGTCAATGAGAAGGGGTAAAAAACCTCCATCAAAGAAGGGTATGCATAGAAAATGGTATTCAAGAATATACAAGTGACAAGGCAAAGAGAAGAGAAGGCCTATAAAGTGCAAGCCACAAAATGTAATCTATGAAGCATTGAACTAGATACCAAAGTCATTTCTATGTTTGTAAGCACAATATGACAAACTATTAGTTGCAATAACACATGAATGGTGGACAATTGTAATTTTAAATATCTTTATTGAAAATAATCTTGATCCTTCAATTAAGGATAAAGACAAAATTATGTAAAGTAGGATGGAAAAGTAGGATAAGAAGGCTAGATGTAATGTTCATGGACTCCTATCTCTTCCATATCACTACAAATTCACCCTTTGTACATAAGGTATTTTTAAAACTTATTTAACTTGGTTCATATTTCCATAACATAAACAACTCTGATACCATTAGTTATATAATTCCACATTCTCGTCCTTACCACAAGATGAGAATTATGCATAATTTGCTTTGATACAATAAATATGCACCCTAGTCAGCTTACCAGGTATAATTCCTTCAATAAGGTACCCTTGATACCATAATTTTGTTCTATCATGATTGGATAATGCATACTACCATGATATGCAACATCTAACATAACAAGAACATTAATATAAATAATCATAAACACATATAACCATAAACAACACATGTACAAAAGATAAAAAAACATTAATCACATAAACCATAATCATAAAACTTATCTTGTGTAAATGGCACCATCTGGTTGAAAATCTTAAATGCTCCACCTAGCCATAAAAATCGTTGTTTTGTCTTTCTCAACAACGGGTCACTCCTGATATGGGGCTATGACTCCACTAGGGAAAAGGCACTCTCTTTATTCCATCTAAGCTCTCATAGATAATATTGGGTTTAAACTTGGCCAAGGTACCAAAATCCAACAATAATTCCAACCACGCTCTCATCCCCCTCATCTTGCACAACCCAAGGAAGTGTACCCCATTCTCTACACCACAATCTCTGAGGCTATCCTACTTCCCTTCCAGGTCTCTAGCACAAGACATCTAGGAATTCTTAGAGTTATGGCTATATGTTGTGAGAAATATTACCCCGCGGACAGATTAAGCTCCCCTTTGAACAAAGACTCCTATCTTTGGTCCAAAGACAAAATTAAAAAAAAATTCTTGCTAGCGTCCCGATAGATATAACTCAATCAATCAACCAAGAGAGAAGAAGAATGTGGCGTACCTTGTTGTGATGTTCACCCTCACTCCAATTCTTGGGCTTGATATCCAAGCTCCTCAACGCAATTGAAGTCCTACAAATACTAGAAAAGGAACTCTTACTCCTACTCTATATGATTAAACAAAGTAGATCTATCTATGAAGACTGAAATGACAATAGACAAGAAAATGTAGAACACATGAAATTGAAGGGAATAGGCCAAGTTATCATTAATTTGAAATCCAAAGAAGGCTCTTGCAAATCATGATTGATTATGTAGTCACTTCTCCAAGATCTCCTCGTCCAACCCTTGCATGAATATTGAAATCAAAATGTTGATGCTTCCTCCAGAATCAAAGGTTTGATACCTCTAATCTTCCTCCTTCACCTTTGAAATACCTTCAATATATAGGTTTAAGAGGCACAACCACCATGAGAAAATGAAGGATATGATTGAGGATATATATTTTCAAGTTGGGATTATATCCTAGGATAGAGCCGATAGGGTAGGATTCGACCACAAAAACCTCATCCAAGTCGGAGATGGCCCTTAGAAAGAGGTGGAGGATCCCTTGATTTCCTCCAACAAGACTGGTGTTCCCCCAGAGTTGAACACAAGGTGCCATAATATAAAGTGGTTCTCCCCTAACATGGATAGAGGGGTGCCACCCCATGAACTAGCACTCCACCAACATGGCCAAAGGGGCACCACCCTTCATAAATGCCCCAAAAATGGTCGATTTTCCAAGAAAAAGGTGTGTTTTGGGCCTTGAAATGATGTGTTTCTTCCTCCAATATGACTTAGGGGTCATGGAAAATGTATTTCATGGTTTCAATGGGTTTCAACACTTATAAAAATGAATGTGACACTAGGTAAGGTGCATACAACACTTGGGACAATGCATGCGATGCTTAACAAGGTGCATAAATCACTTTGCGACACTTGCGACGCTTAGGGTGTGAAACGCAAGTGTGACATTTTGGTGTGTAACATATGCCCCCTAAAGTGTGAGGTCAGAAGAGAAATTGATGACTAAAACACTTTACAAAGTTTTCAATGCAAGGGTATTGGAGTAGGAGAACCTGGCAGAAAATGGAAACAATCATTAGTCAGTATACATATATGTTCCATTTCCGAGGCTGGCATACCTATGCTTGGAATACGAGATGACTCAAAGCATAGTCGTTGACCAATACACTGCAGATCCATGAGAATAATGACTAAGTATATGGCCACCAGAGATACAATGTGTATCCATACCTCCATGACATGAAATGATCGCAACCATGGAAAATACACAATGGAGCTATGAAATGACAAAACATAGCCACAGATCAATACAATGTGGACCTAAGTGACACTATATACATCAATACGATTGTCGGCATGGTGATTTTACATAAATATTTTACATGCTCAAATGATCTCCATCACAGCTTGGGAAAAACACATAACAGAGTGAGCACCCAATCCGGGGTATTCGTCTCATTCCCTATGCGGTATGAATCTATCCATGTGAATAGATGATTTGATTTCAAACATGGTAGAAACCACTTGATTACCGATCATTTAGGTAAACCATTAACAAGTGGGAGGAAAATCACCAATGATGACAATGACTCCCAAGGTACCCTAGTACATTCCAATGAATGTGAATAGATGAGTTGAGGTTGAACATTCATGGAATCATATGATCAATGATCAATGATGTAAAACTATTTTCGAAGGTGAGGAGGTATGCCATTGAGGTATGCAGGTCCCAAGGTACTAATTGGTTTCTAATTCTAATTCCTAGATAATGTGTTGAAGTCGACAGGAAAAGACTCGTTGAAGGAGGGGTATGATGTCTCCCCCACCATCAACATGAAACTGACACAAGAAATTGATGTGAAATGGTAAATTAAATGAGTATGGATTGACACAGAAAATGGAAATAGGTAATACTACAGATGGATGGTTTGAAGTGAAACTTCCCTTGAACATTATGAGGCATGAAAACTGACTTAGAAACATTGACTCGACAAGTACCAAGAACTTAATGTGACAAAAATAAGATCACTCTTTGATTGGAATGAAAAAGTATGGAGATACATGGAATTGGTATGAATGAGAGAATAGAATATTGCCCAATTGTTAAATGAGACAGAAACAAGTGCCATGTTCAAGGGAGAAAATAGCTTCCATAAAGGATTCCAAAAAACTTGACCCACTTCCTTCAATGTTTCGCCCATCATGATTGATGAGTACCTCTTTCTTTTTTAACAAGCTTGAGGAGGATAACATATGCTCGATATATCTCATCCTTCGGATGAGACCCTCGTCATATGTTTAATGAACCTGAAGAAGGAGGGGTTTGGTCATGTATGTGTCCTAGAGATTAGACTCACATAGGTCCTTCAATTCAT
>JASDQU010012895.1:8427-25083 GCA_032191745.1 Picea mariana | reverse complement strand
TTCCACATACCACCAGAAATGGAATGAAATGTAATATCCATATAGAATAGTATTACCTGAAAATATATGAAAAATCATACCATTATCCATCAAACAAACTTGGGTCCATTACCCAAACCTGGGTTCTCCAACTTCTCATGGCCATAACTCTCTAACCATGAGGAGTTATGTGACGTTCCACATACCACCCGAAATGGCATGATAAGAACTATCCATCTAGGATAGTTTCACTAACAAATTCACTGGCGTTCATATTATTATTCCATAAATAAGCATGGGTTCTCTAACCATACTTCTAGGATAACTCAATCTGCAAAGCGTCTTACCGTGAGGGATTTAACCATAAGGGGACCACTTTGGAGTTCATCCATTTCTACTTATTATCAACCATGACAAGACAATAACGAGTCATATTTACATCAAATAATCTTGGGTCCATTACCCAACCTTTGTGCTGCAAGGCTTTCTTCAAGGGTTGACATCAATGACAACCAACCTTAATCAACACCTTTTTCATAATTAGTCTCAAGAGGCTGAAAAAGAGATAAACTACCACTCGAAAGACACCCTTTCAAACATTTTAATGAGTGTGAAAGAAAGAAATCTCACTCGAAAATATTTTCATGTTTAGGGGGTCTAAAAAGAGCTGAAAGGAGACTCCAAAGAGTTTCTTTTTCGTATAGCTTTTACGAGTCTAAAAAAGAGATAAAATTGTACTCGGTAACCTATTATCATGTATTAACGAGCATGAGAAAGAAAAAAGAATGATCTCAGTAACCTATTCTCATGTATTTATGAGAAAGAGAAAGAAAAAATACTAAGCTAGTTTTAGAAAAGACTACTACATTATGATGGGAACGACGCCCAAGCGAGGATCACTCCTAGCAGCATGTCCCTCTAGAGGTATTGTGCCCCTAGCTTGTGTGATAGAAGATTGTTGTCATAGGGGAAAACCCAGGGTTCACCACTTAACAACACACCAACAAAACCCCAACTACCAACCCTTTCGGCAACACCTACAAAGCAGGCGAGGTCTCACTCGAGGTAGAAGCAGGGGGGTTCTAGGACGCAAGTGTTTGTAACCAAGCTAGGAAATAGATCTATGATAATAACACTTCATAGAGTATTATGGTAAAGCTAGGAAGTGACATGCATTAGTTTATTCTCCTTATAAGCATAGAAGAATATAATCTAAGATATATCTAGCACAGTAACAACAAAATATTATGCACTTTAAACACCTAGCACTTAGCATTGTCAACAAAATCTAGAATTTTAACATAAGCAAAGAATTAAAGCAACATATACATATCCATTACATATCTAATATAAGAAATAAGAAAAGCATAATAGAGATAATCATTTCACAAAGCAAACCATAAGACACCAGATGTATGTGGTTCACCCCAGTGTGGGGCTATGTCCACCAACTGCTTCGCCTTCTTTATTATGTGCTCAAATATTACATTGATTCACTCCAATGCACTAAGCCACAGAGTCAAGCTTCGCACCAGACAAGATATCTATGCACTGAGCACCAGATCCTCCTTCCAAAACTAGGTCAGGGCACATAGCCAACTCTCTATCAAGCACAAAGACTTAACACACATATATTCCTTGGCACAAAGCTACTAAAAGTACTTGCACTTAGCTTCCTCAAAACTTCTACTTCTACCATACATTATTATTTATTTATAATTTTACAAACCCTTACAATAAGGCCTAAACATGGGAAACCCCATGGGCCGACATCCCATAAACCCATTACAAAACCCCTAGAGAACCCCTTACTGGGTCCACATAGCCGACAAAAATGGGTGAGATCTGTGATCTTAACTTCGCCTGGGAGCTCCTTCTTCGAACAATGTGTCGAAGTCCAAAAGTGGTCCAAATCTGACCAAGGTTTCCTCAATACTTGGTCGAGGGCCAACATGCCCCCAATACTCACCTGTGACTCATCCTTAGTCACTCAGGTATGGACAATGTTGTTTCGAAGGCCTCGAGCTTAAATCGAGTTGCCTCGAATTGATGCTTCGCCTAAGCCTCCTGCTTAGTGAGCTTCTGGATCGTCTACTATGTAATAGACCCTTCCAGGCATTGTTCTACTGTTCCAACCACTTGATCCAATAGCGAGCCTTATCCATCAATCTCTTAGAACACCTTGCAGGCTTCATCATGCACAGGTTGTAGCTTATGCGTCACTTCGATTACCCTACCCTATAGGGTAGTGATCTGTTGTTGTATTGTATGCTTCTCCCGGGATCTCTTCATTCTTTCTACCACAGTAAGAAGCTTCATCTGTGCCTGCATAGAAAATGCCTACTGTTGCACCTCCTATAACTATGCTTACAACTTCCTTAACTCTGGATCCTCGACGAGGTATTCATATGTCTGTGTGCTTCTATCACTCAACTATTTGCATTCTGAGGCAAGGGTTCTTATAATTATTAGTGTTTTCTTAGTGGTCTTCTCTGTTTGGTCGCGCACCTCCTGCGGGGTGCTCGGTACTGCTTGGGCCTCCAATTATGTTATCCTGGCTTGAAGTTGCTGGATGATCTCAACGAGCTTCACTATTTGAGCCTCGACTGACTCTTTCTCCTCCTGTGCCAAGCCTGGCACAAAGTGACATGATTTACTCACTACTTATTTGACCATGGCCCTCTCTATGAGAAACTACTCCTTTTCCCTCTGTAGTTAAGCTTTTTCCTCCTAGAGCTTCACCTGAAGCTCTACTTTCTCACTTTCCTGGGCTACTACCTTATCCTGCGCTGCTCATTATTACTCTAGGACTTATTATTTCTCCTATTTCAAGGATTGTGTAGCCTTCTCCTTCTCTTCTTGGACTCTCTGAAGTCGAGCTTCTGTTGCATCCGCAAGTCTTCTCAATTGGGCTGCTTCATCCCCCAATTTTGTAATCTGTGACGAGGAAGGTGAAGATGACGCAGTAGGTACTGTGTGGACCAAGAGAATAGCTTATTGTACTTCCTTCAATTCCTTCTTAATTATTCCATATAGCTCCTCCTACTTCTCTCTGTATCTCTGCAAGATGTCCTCAGAAGCGTCCTCCATAGCTCCGCGGACCAGACTGACGTCATCCTCTATGAGAATGGCCTCCAACTGGGGATTATTAGCACACATCTTCTTCCTTGCTGATGGTTTCTTTGGATAAACCTTCCTCTTCTGTGGTGTTACTATTCCAACATGGTCATCTTTAAGTGGAGGGGTAGTAGCTTTGCCTCCTCCTTGCCCTTCTTCTCCTTCATATCCTCCTCCTTGTCCTTCTTATTCTTCTTCTCCTCCTCCTGGTGAGAGACACACATTATATTCATAAGCATTGTCCTCCTCATCACTCTCTATATCCTGGACTTCTTCCTTCTTTTTCTTCTTCTTCGTCCGACTAGATTGTCCAACATGCTCAACCCAGGTGACTATGGGGCTTCCTATGGTGTTAGTGTTAGAGAGTTTTGCATCAGTGACAGGTACAAGAAATTCCTCCAGCCACTCCTTTGTAATATGCTCCATATATTCATATGTTATCTTGTAGTATGACTGTAGTTCTTATTGGTTCTCGTCTCTGTGCACAGTGATGTAGATGAAATGTAGATCTGCATGGAACTTTTCTATTGGTTGGTACTCGTGCAAGGTGTGTGATGTCATGCATGGAAATGACTCAATGGAAACCTTTAATTGTTGATAGTATGCATGAAACATGTCCCTAGACTGCCACTTCTTCGTCATGTTGTTGGTGTACCATAGGGTTGAAAACCGAGCAACCAACGACTCTGAGTGTTCGATTTCTGGGAAGGTGGCTCCTTCAGGAATTTTCCAAGCGACAAATGCAATCAAAATGATCAGCCAACTATAATGGAATTCATATCCCAAATCGTGGGCTTCGCGACAATCCTTCTCCAACTCATTGATGAGGTAGTTCACCCAATTCATCTACATGCCCTTCACACATTTTCCTACAAGGTCCACGATGAACCTGGTGACTTATGTGGGGAAGTTCTTCATTACGAACTTGACAACTATGAGTTGGCAAGTGAGGTGCACTGCGCCATCCTGTATAGAGGCTACCTTGTAACCTCGCTTTCCTTTTTTGAATTCTCCATAAGATTCCTTGATGCGCTGTGCCAGGGAATGATCCAAGTCCTTCCCTAGATAAAACTGTTGAGGGTAAGGTCCCTTCACACTCAAGCCTGTAATCTGGTGGATCAATGCCAGATTCACAGTATTCCTTCTATCGAGCCACAGGTATCCACCATGATAGCAAAACAGGAGGATTTTAACACAAGCGTTAACCTCCTGGTGGCAGCCAAAATGTGGGATCTTAATCACATTCAACATGGTGGATGAGGCTTCTTTCTAGTTGACTTCATCAAGTAGCAATGGGGCACTAACATAGCATAGTTCTTCCTGTCTCCTAAATTGAAGTCATTGTTCTTTAATAGCAAGATCTTTCCTAACTGACTTCGAACTATGCGTATACCTTTTAGAATGTACGTAATGAACATGACATACTCAAAATCTCTAGGACTGTTTTCACGGTTAACACTGCCAGCCAAAGGTGGGATATAATCGGGTCGGATCAATGGGATCTACTTCGCATTAGCCAGATCACTGTGGTGCTTACTTTGTTGCTTAGTCACAGAGTTGACACAGCTAGAACAACATCCAGTCGAAGGGGAAGCCTGCATTCCCCTAGTCGACGATGCCTAAAAACCTTAAGATATTGGTCTGTCGGCCATTATCTTCTTCAGCACCTCGTCTACAGACTTATCCAATTCACTAGGTTTGCTCGACATTCTAGCTTTTAAATAGACAGATCAGGGTATACAAACATACAGGAGGGGTAGACAAATAGGCGACGAGGTCTAGTTTCAAATGACATAGTTCGACACTTAGACAATTCTCTTTTTAAATCAGTCAATCACGGGTAGAAAAAAGTGGTCTCGACGCAATGTCTGATGAGTTAAATAAGCGGGGCATTGTAACAAATTCTTCCAATGTCTAGGAATGCTTCCATCAATGTGAATCTGTCCATTATGGAATGGTCTCAACATCCAAAAAGTGGTCCATCAGTCCATAAATGCATCTTCTAACCATTTTGGAGCATCATTCTAATGGTCGGGGCAACTCCAATGGTCATCTAGCTTCGCCAAGGGGAAGTCCCATTCTATGCGGTCTTGCTATTCTAGCGAGGTTCAAATCCTGCGAACCTGCCTCCTGCGAGGTTCCAGTTTGCGAAGTCTTCCATCTGGTATCTGTATCTTCTTATAGTTTTTCCAACTTAGCCTTCTTTTTATTGAGCTTCCTTTCCTTCTTTTAGAACTAGAAGTCACCTTCAGATTGCATTGAAGGTAATCCCAATACCCATTAAGTTATATGTCATAATGAAAGAATTTAGAGTGGTAGAATGGGCGCAGACTCAATATAATATCACTTTAACTCAGAAAAATGGATCAATAATGCACAAGCAGTCGAGGTCTTGATTAACTTCAGTTAGTAAGTTGTAGTAATGGTGAGTAGGATGAAGAATCAGTGAAAAAGGTGAACAAGACTACTTTGGGCATCATGATTTCAAGCAGATGGGAGAAGAAAAGCTCAGACCTAAGATTGCTCTCAAGCCCGGGCTACAGACACTGAAATGTGTCTAAATGACACAGTTAGAACAACACTATGATCAAACCTTCATCGTGATGTTGCTACAACAACCCGACTGGATCCTCCATGCCTGAGCTATTCAATGTAAGAGGGAAAAGGTAACAAGAGCCAACTAAAACTAGTTACGACACCACTGTGATCAAACATACATCACAAAAACATAACAAACCTCGACTAGATCTTCCATACCTGAGTGTTCTAGCATAGTTTTACAGAGAGACAGAAGGAAGCTGACTTTCATTAAACAAGAAGTCTCGAATCAAGTTACATAACCAAAGCACCAGAGTTTCATCAAAACTTTACAATATGGGAGCCTACCTCAACCATTGACCATAACAAAATATCAAAAATGCCTTCATTTACTCAGGAGTGACTACAACCTCTAGATGTGCAATCAATTCAATTCATTCAAGGCTTGAAGTTTGCATGTTCTCTGGTAGACTGTGCATGCAACTTCCAGTTAGACGTGAGTTTCTATCAGATGCAATGTGCTTTAGTAGGGACCTGACTCACTGACAATCCTGTCTCTTTAACCGTAACTTCTGAGCCCTCCATTTATGGGAGGAGAAGATGTTTCAACCACATCACCACTTTCATTAACTGTCTTCATTGGGATCAAGATGTGCATGAGTCAACTCTGCACCTTGAAAATGTTCCAGCTTCAACTTTCTCTTTTTCCACATGTGCTTTGTCGGGCCTTCACAGAGAGAACATGCAAGCGAACGTGGAGGAAGATGATGGGGGACCCTTGAGGAGAATGGTGCAGAATGATAGACTACAACGCATGCTAGGTGGACATGTGGAAGGATGCAGTGGCAGAACGATGTTTGGGAAAGCATGGGTGCCAACATGCGGGAGCTGAGGTGTAAAGGAGTGAGGGTGATGTGGCATGAGGAGAAGACATGGAGGTGGAGGGGTGTGAGTGGTCAGGGGGGACATGAAAACATGACAGCAGTGACATGGAGGGGAATTGGAAGACACATGTTGGGAGGTGAGAGGGGAGATGTGATAGTGGGAGGGGACAGATGAGTGGGTGATGTGAGTGGAGGACAGATGTTGGAGCGAGCGAGGGAGGTAAGTAGAGGCGGTNGGGGTTCTAAGTTAATGAGGAGGTGACACGATAGTGGGGGGCCCACGCCAGAAAACCACTTTCTCGAACCCCCCTCCCGTTAAAGGAAAAAGGTCGGGGGGGGTTTGATATGGAATGCATACCATTGATGTGAGAACACTATGCTCAACCTCCCATATCTATGCATTCCTTAGCACAACGCACCAATAGGTCAAATCACTCCTCCCGACCTTGGATATAACACATTTTGTGGGTTTTTAGCTCGCTTTCCTTCATTGTTTTCACCAAGGGGTTAATTCGTAAGTTGAAAAAACTCCTTTACAAGCCTATGTGCTAACATTAGGCTCCATGGGGGATAGAGGCCTCCTTGCGAGGCTTTAAGAACTATTTTGAGGCTTCAGTGCCTTAGTTTGGTTTGTGGAGTCAACTATCAAAACTAAATGAGAATGATATTTACAATGACATGGGAAGTCACTCATGGCTCAAACAAATAACCTTTTTAGAAAATGCCCATTTACAGGGTCTCCAAAAACTTCATCATCCTCCAAATTATGCAACCTGTAAGTATAATTTTAAAATACTTCAGAGATTCTGAATGGCCCAATCCACAAGGCTTAGAATTTACCATGTTTGCTTTTGTGTTGATTGGGTGCATCCCATTTTAGCACTAGATCCCCCAGCTGGAAATCCTCTTTTATTACTTTTCTATCAAAATCCTGCTTGATCTTTTGTTGATGTTCATGTGCTTTGTCCAATATCTTTTCTCTAGTCTGCTACACTTCTACGAACTGTTGTATTCTCCTGATCATGTCATTAGGTTCTTCTTTTTAGTCTTGGAAGAATTTTTCTACAGGTAAGGCAAGATGAGAAGGGAAAATGGCCTCAACTCCATACACCAGCTAGAAAGGAGAGATACCCAGATATCTCTTTGTTGTCGCTCTATCAGCACACAAAGAAAATTTGTGCTTTGAATCCCATGCCTTTTTGTTATCCTCTAACAGTCTTTTAATGATATTTATAAGGATTTTGTTAGAGGAATATACTATTCCATTCCCTTGGGGATAGTAAGGAGTAGAGTGAATCAGTGTAATTCCAAAATGCTCACAGATCTAGATCAATGGTTCAGCCTTGAAATATGTAGCATTATCAGTGACAATTCTGTTAGGACAGCCAAACCTTTCCATAATATCCTCGAGAAAACCAATGATTACCTTGTGAGAAGCACTCCTTGTGGGGATAGATTTTATTCACTTGGTAAAGTAATATGTGGCTGTCAAGATCCACCTGTGCTGGCCACTGGAAGCAGGATGGATTTCCCCAATGAAGTCTAAGCCCCACTGCTAAAAGTGTCCTGAAGCTACCACAAGATTCAATGGAAAAGACTTGAGTTGTTGCTTTCTAGATAATTTTTAACATTTAACGCAAGCCTTGATCTTTGCATAGATGTCAGTGAATAGAATAGGCCAAAAATATCCATCCCTGAGAATCTTAGAGGCTGTGGTTCTCCAAAAGTGATGTCCCCCACATAAACTACCATGAAAATCAAACATGATCTTCTGGACCTCCTGCGGGTCTAAACATCTCAAAATCACTCCCAGGGGGTCTTTCCAATACAGGACTTGATCAATAAGGCAATATTTAATTGATTTAAGCTTTAAATCTCTTGCCTTGATTTTCCCCATACCATCAGGAGGTCACAACTCTTGCAGAAAAAAATATAATGTCTTTGTACCAGGTACATTTTGCCAATGGAGGGATGACTTGTGGGTCTGTATCAGACAACTCAACTTCCTGATTTTCTAAGAAGGTGTTGATGAAATTAACCCCCAAATATTTGCAATTAGATTTATCCAGCAACTTGGCTAATCCTTGGCCCTTTACCAATTTGGTAGGCTTTATTTCAAGATAAAATTTAATAATTTTGGCAATCCACTTGCTCCTCCTTCTGTCTATGTCAAGCTGAATGAAAATATCCTTCACAGAAGCTGAAGGAACATATGCAATGACTTTTGAATGCAAGACATAGATCCTAAAAGATTTGAGATATTTTACCAAAGCATAGGCTTGTTTTTCCATGATGTCATATTTTATTCTAGCATCCCTCAGTGGTTTACTAAAAAAGGAAATAGGCTGCTCCAACCCTTCATCATTCTTCTTCCATAAAACAAATTCTACCGTATCAAATGAAGCGAATGAAAAAATAAGAAAATATTTGGAGTAGTCAGGACTACTGAGCATAGGTGCCTTAGTCAATGCCTTCTTGATTTTCTTGAAGTAATCTCTGGACTCAACAGTCCATTTCACTTCATTCCCCTTCCTGAGCATGGTTGTAATATGCTTAACCATTTCAGCAAAATTAGAAACAAACCTTCTTAAAAAGTTGATTTTTCCCAAGAAATACTGAAATTCTTTCTTGGATCTGGGGAGTGGCAAGGTTTGGATAGCTTCTACCTTTCATGAATCAATTCTGACCCCCTCAACTGATATTATGTGCCCCATCAATTTTCCCTATTGCATGGAAAATAAAGACTTTTTGGGATTTAGGGAGAGACCAAATCTTCTACATTTCAAGAAGACCCTTCTCAGATGATAACAATGTTCTTTGTCAGACCTTGAGAAGACTTTAATGTCATCCAAGTAGATGACTACAAATTTATCCATTTCTCCTATGAAGGCGATGTCAATAGTTCACTGGAAGGTTTCTCCCGCGTTCATCAATCCAAAGGGAATCTTAACATACATGAATGTACCCCAAGGAGTTGTGGAGGTTTTCTTCTCTCTGTCTTCAGGCAGGACAGAGATTTGATTGTATCGAGAGAAGCCATCAATCATGGAGGTCCTAGATGCACCTGTTACCCTTTGCAATATGTGTTCCATCTTTGGAAAAGGGTAATTATACTTTTTAGAGATTCTGTTCAAGTTGCATAAGTCAACACAAAGCCTGATTTCTCCATTATTCTTTCTCACTGGGACTAGGTTCACTACCCATTCAGAATATCTCAAGGGGATAATGATCTGCATGTCCAACAAATGTTTTACCTCTTTCTCCATAATAGGCAACAGCACAGGATTTATTTGTCTCAATTTCTGCCTAAATGGTTTGGATTCTTCCTTCAATGGAATCTTATGCTCAATGAAACTTGTGTCATACATTCTAAGATCTTCATATGTCTAGGAAAGCACATCAGAAAATTCTTTTAACAGTCTAGCATATCCGTCCCTATGCTCCTTTGACAAGATGCTTGACAAATTGACAAATTTTGGATCCTTCTCTGTGCCAATATTACACTTAGCTACATCAACATCATCAGTTGAAAATTTACCCTTCACTCCCACATCATTTCTGTCAAATAATCTTTCCAAAGGAACTAGTCCCTTCGGAATGTGATTGTTGGGAAACTGGACAATATGATGATTAGAAATTTTGTTCAGAAAAACATCAGAATGAGGATTTACTTCAGAATCAGGATCTTGATCAATGTGTAATGCAAAAAACTCATCCACAGTTTCCAGGAATTTTTTGATCTCATGATCATCCTCAAACACTTTCCAATGCTTGACATTGTCAGGTATAGAGGGCCTATATTTCAATTCTACATCATACCTGAGCTTAGGTGGCAGAGGGACTCTAAAATTACTTTCTGAAATGGCCAAAGAATCAACCATGGAATTCTCCTCTCTTAGAATGAATGAGATGTTGAAGTCTAAGAAAAAACTGTCAACCAGATCCCACACTTCATTTATATAAGCCCTTAGCCTAGGGTGCTTAGTTTGATAAATATTTTTGATCTGATGGACAATTAAGTCAACATCCCAAAACACTAATATCTCTTCAATCCCCATGTCTTTTTCACCCCTTAGACACAAAACAAGAGCTTCATACTCTGCCACATTATTGGTAGTTTCAAATTCTAGCTTGTAGGACAAAGATATAGTCTCTTGGGTAGGTGAAACACAGACCACTCCAACACCCTCTCTTGAAGAGGCTCTGTCAAAGAACATCTTCCAAACATGAGTGATTGGAGGAGAATATTCACAAAGAGTAGTGGACTATTTTCTTATTTCAAGAGGAGGCTCAGGAGCATTAGTGAGCTGTAATAAACTGGATCCCAAATCAGTATCAAGGGAAAAAAGAGGATGGTTGGTGGAGTTTGCTTCATCACTAATAATGTAGGCTAGCTGAGATTCCCTGTACAATCTTCTATGCTCCCCACCAAACAAAGGAATGGTAGCATATGTGAGGTCCATTTGTAAGGTTCCCCCAAGTCTTTTTATAAAAGATCTTGACAAGAGCATACCGAACTTGGGGGGAACATCAGCCACCACGATATCCATGACCACACTTTTCATGGGCAGTTGAAACAAGGTCACAACTAGATCTTTGATGACCCCAAGGCACTGCACTTTCCTAGAGTCAAAAGATTACAAGTCATGGTAATCCTTTATGATTTCTAATCCAAGTTCATCCATGACAGTTTTGAGCATGAGATTATGAGATGCCCCTGAGTCCATCAAATAGTTATGAAACACCTTATCATGTATTTTCAGTGATGTATAGAAGGGAGGGGATGAATCATCTCTATCTTATACTAAAGGAACTAAGATGAATGGTGGATTTTCATCTTGAATATTTACTGAGTCATAGGAATGAGATGAAGGCTCGGGCTGCAACAGTTTAGAAAGGCACTTTTTGAAGTCTTCATGCTTGATCAGCTCTGAAAGGGCTAGAGGGATTCTAATATTTTGAATTTCCTGCTCAAATTTAAAAGAGGAGAGAGGTTTATGAATTTCTCTTACTTCCAGGATAGGACCTTTGGCTACTGGTGAGGGGTTTAGTGCTCTTTTTTCTTTTCTGCTGTCTACTACCTCTTTAGCAGTATTTTCTGCTCTGGTAGGTTGTTCGGGGATATCAGGCTTTCCTTCTTTCTTTTTAGACCCGAGGTTATATCTATTTGATTTGTTGCTGGTCTTTTCCCCCTTACTCAGATCATTTAGTTGGATGTCCATAAGAGACTCCTCATATGCATATTAGGTTAAATGGGGAAATGAGGAGGTGCTTCCAAGACAATGGATTTTAGGATCGACCTCTTCTTCCTCTCCTTCTTCATCATTAACAAGGTTATTTTGGAGAGGGGCTTGGATTCTTTGGTCATCCCTATATTTTTTTCTTTGATCTCTTTGGATAATCTGAGGGACGTTATTTGGTCTTCTGAAGTTACCCATATTTTTAACATTAGGGGGATTTCTGTAGTTCTGCTTCCCTTGCAGTTCTAACTTTTCCATTCTAGCAGAAAGTAATTTCAGTAACTTGGTTATTTCATCCATTTGAGGGGGGGAAACTGTGGAACTAGAGGTTGAAGTTTCATACCTCTCCTTTCCTCTGTCTCTATCAGCCTTACTTACGATTTTTTCAAGTACCAATATATTGGATTCCACTTCTAGGGCTGCATCTTACATATGAGCCAAGGAAATGGCTCTTCTTTCTCTTAACAAGAGGCAGAAATCAGGGTCGAATGCAATGGAATACGTAATTTTAGCAGAGGTTTATGTGGGTTAAATATCAACAGGAATCTTGTTATACATTTTATTAAACCTCTTTGAAAAATGAGAAACAAATTCTCCTTCTTTCTTCTTAATTGATCCAAACTCTGTGATATAGTAAAGGAAATATTTCTTATCCCCGCAATGTCTTAAGAATGCATCATCTAGGGCTTCAATCCCATCAATAGATCTAGGAACCAAGGCCATAAACCATTTCTTGGCCTCTCCATCTAGGCTATGAACAAAAATTCTCATCCATACATCTTCACTACAATGACATAATTATTTGCATAACTATAAAAGGTTGCAAGGTGCTCTTATATAGTCTTGTCTCCCTCACCCGTGAAATTAGGAAACTACTTAAGGTAGCCACCAGCTGGGAGAGCATTCAGAGGCCGAGGTAAGACAAGAGGGGCATATCTAGTAGACACTATGGCATCCATTCTGTTCCTAGGGGGATTAGCACCTGCCATTGGGATGGGAACTAGAGGAGAACTCGGAGGAGATGGAGTTCTGGAAGGTGAGACTGTGAGTGTGCTTCTGGGAGAATAGAGAAACAACTGAGTGTTTGGGGAAATAGGGGTGTCAAAGCCTTCCAAACCAAGACTAGGAGAGGGGAGATCAATAGGGAAACTCCCAAAATTTAAACTTCTAGAAGCTCCAATAGATGGTGTAATAGGAAAATGAGAAACAACTACTGAATTTGTCAAAGAAGGATAATGAAAATTACTAGAATCACCAGGTACAACAATTGAAGTTCCTTCTCGAGGGGCCTTTCCATTCCTGATAATTTTCTCTGGGTCAGCTTCAGGTGTTTCTAAAGGTAGTTGTGGAGTCGACCTCGTGTGTCTTCCTCTAGAAGCTACAACTGAAACAATGGAGTCGCATTAATGGAGTCGCCAAGTTTAGGTTTCAATCTTCAATGGTTTTGATATATAATGCACCTGCAGAATCAAAAACTCTTTGTCGTTATATCCTAGGGAAAATTCTTCAATTCGTTCTCCGACAATGACGCCATGAATGTTATCACTAGAAGTCACCTTTAGATTGCATTGAAGGTAAGCCTAGTACCCATCAGGTTATATGTTATAATGAAAGAATTTAGAGTGGTCGAATGGTCACAGACTCAAGATAATATCGCTTTAACTCAGAAAAATGGATCAGAAATGCACAAGCAATCAAGGTCTTGATTAACTTCAGTCAGTAAGTTGTAGTAAGAGTGAGTAGGAGGAAGAATCAGTGAAAAAGGTGAACAAGACTACTTTGGGTATCAGGCTTTCAAGCAGTTAGGAGAAGAAAAGATCAGAACTAAGATCACTCTCAAGCTCAGGCTACAGACACTGAAATGTGTCTAAATGACACAGTTACAAAAACACCATGATCAAACCTTCATCGTGATGATGCTACAACAACTCGAATGGATCCTCCATGCTCGAGCTATTCAGTGTAAGAGGGAAACGGTAACAAGAGATGACTAAAACTGGTTATGACACTGCTGTAATCAAACATACATCACAACAACATAACAACCCTCGACTGGATATTCCATGCCCAAGTGTTCTAGCACAGTTTTACAGAGAGATAGAAAGAAGCTGACTTTCATTAAACAAGAAGTCTCCAATCAAGTTACATAACCAGAGCACTAGAGCTTCATCAAAACTTTACAATACGGGAGCCTAGCTCAACCATCGACCATAACAAAATATCAAAAATTCCTTCATATACTCAGGAGTGACTACAACCACCAGATGCATGATCAAGTAAATGCATTCAAGGCTTGACGTATGCATGTTCTCTGGCAGACTGTTCATGCAACTTCTAGTCATACGCAAGCTTCTAGCAGACACAACGTGCTTCAGTAGGGACCTCACTCGCCGACAGTCCTGTCTCTTTAACTGTAACTTCTGAGCCCTCCATTTATGGGAGGAGACGATATTTCAACCACCTCAGCCACTTTCATTAACTGTCTTCATCAAGATCGAGATGAGCATGAGTCAACTCTACGCCTAGAAAATGTGCCATCTTTAACTTTCTCTTTTGCCACCTGTGCTTTGTCGGGCCTTCACAGAGAGAACAAGCAAGAAAACATGGAGGAAGACGACGAGGGACCATCGAGGCAAATGGTTTAGACTGACAGAATACAATGCATGCTAGGAGGCCATGTAGAGGGATGTGGTGGCATAACGGTGACTGGGAAATTGTGGGTGCCAACATGTCAAAGATGAGGTGTAAAGGAGCGAGGGTGATGTGGCACGGGGAGAAGATGTGGAGGCAGAGGGGTGTGAGTGGTCAGGGGGGACACAAAAACATGATGGAGGTGAAATGGAGGGCAAGTGGGAGACACATGTCAGGAGGTGAGAGGGGAGATGTGACACTGGGAGGGGACATGCGAGTGGGTGATGTGAGTGGAGGACAGGTGTTGGAGGGAGCGAGTGATCCAGATTATTTTCGGCACGAAATGAGGGCAGAGATATAATAAAGAAATGCACAGAGATATCATAGATATTCAATAATATAACAGAAATGTATCAGATATGCAACTATAAATACATATATACAGTAATATACGATTTCTATTAATGAAATAAATGTACAGAGACTGTAAAAATACATTGTGAAAGACTCGCTAGAATGGTGGAAGCTTATCTCTAATAAGAGATGTGATGGCTACTTGCATTCGAAAGAAGATGATTAGTACAATGAGGCTCTAAGGGCCTTTTTAACATGAGTAAAATCCAAAACCCTAACCCTAGAAGATGAAAATCCAAAAGGTTTGTGTGCCCTGATGGGGGTAGTTGATACGTCAACTTCCTAGGGGCGTAACTTTTTCATATGATCTCCGTTTGGGGCACTTGATAGTTCATTGGAAATATCTATTCGAGGAATACAACTTTTGGGTGGAAAGATCTATCATAGTTCAATGTTGCTCCCTGTTTTCTCAAAAAACATCGTTTAGGGCCTCAAAACAGCTCCGAAAGTTCAGGACCCGAAAAACTGCTAAAAATAGTAAATTATCAAAATTGCCAAAAAACTATTTTGAGCCAGTTGGAGAAGGTGGGTGGCCACCAATATCCACCTGGATCAATCCTCCCTCCTTAGGAAGCAATGGTCTCTATTGTGTTGAGTTCGCGGTGGAGAGGGAAAGCGATTGCTGACTCTGAATCTTGGTGAGCTACTTGCCTTGCTAGAGACGTTGCACTGCTTGGTTTGTTGAAGGTTGTCACAAACTTGTGGTTGTAAGGGTTGGACCTTTTTAACCAGTCTGGCTACATGAGATGACTGTGTGCAGAAGGAATCTTTGCATTTTGCTACAATCTTGTCGACCTTCTTCTGTTGGATAGAAGTTGCTTGGGCCGAGACTGTAGTGGTTGCAGTATCCTTCTGTTCACCTTTTGAACAGATTGCGAAGAAGATGAATTTTGTAGTATGAGATACTACCTTGAAACATTTTTTAGGTGGAACAATAGTCGGAATTACCTCTAGTATTCTGTAGAGATGACCCCCCAAAGTAACAATGACACTACGGGGTCGAGACTCATAAATAGCATGGTGCTTCCACATATATGGTTGGCCCAACAAAACATCAAAGACATCTAATGGGGAAACATCACATAATACCTCATCCTTGAAGGGTTGGATGTCGTATGACAATTGACACTGTTGGCTGTCACGGAGATCTCGTCCTTGGCGAAGCCACCCGATGTTGTATGGTTGTGGGTGTGGTGTTTTCGACAATCTCAATTGTTTGACAACCTCTGTTGAGATGAGGTTCTTTTGGCTTCCGCTATTAAAAATATAATGCAACAAGGTCCCCTTCACGCACATCTGTGAATGAAAAAGGCTCTCCCCCTATTCTAGGTCTGTTGGTTCTTCTGTTTGAACTGTTGCGGTCGCGACAATAGCAGTGGGGTTTGCGTCGATGATTTGTCTTTTACCAGTATTTTCAGTATCAACTTCTGAATCAGGGTTCGGCTCCTTGTCTTTGATCTCGTCCACCAATGACTGTTTTGAGCGACATTCATCGATGTTGTGCCAGGGGCTTTTGTGGAAATCACACCATTTTCTAGTGTCCTTCTTTGTCTTCCTATGACCCTTCTTTTCCTGTGTCTTGGACTGGTTTTCGGGAGACTGTTTGTTAGGGACGTCTTTATCATACTTTGGTTGTTGCGTATTTGCAGACTCGAACTCCCGTTTGTTCTGGTGCTTAAATTTCTACTCGATTTTAACAGCATATCGATAAGCATCATCGAGTGATGAGATGTCCAAAAAATCCATTTCAGTCTGGATGTATCTGTGTAGAGCCCCACGGTATTTCAGAACCAAATGTCTCTCGGAGTCTTTGATACCCAGCTTGGTGCGCAAGGTATGGAAACTATTGGTGA